>JAKXYG010001510.1:175000-283187 GCA_025895645.1 Cardicola forsteri | reverse complement strand
TGTTGTGTTATTTATCCATACTTTTAATATAACGCAAAATTCAAGGTTTGGTAACCTTGAGTGGCTATAAATTGCTCGCAGTATTTGTAAATGTTACCATACAATAGGGTATTAAGGTTTTCGAATAAAAAAATTCCAATTAATACTTTATCGAAACGTCATGTATCAGGATTATTAGCTCGATTAACAACTAGATTATTTAAACTTCGTTATTTAATTATTGGTGGCACTGGTGGTTATGCAATTAATAAAGTAAAGTGTTGATTGAGGAATTAATAAAAAAAATAGAAATATGATGAAATTAAAACTTATTTACCAGATTTTTCTTTTAGTAAATATGTTTCTTCTGAGGAAATTGCTATGGTTCACAATATTATTTCTACTATTAATGAATTTGGAGAGGTAGTACAATTTTTAATTATGTGTTTTTAGAGTGCAAGCACGAATTTCAACAGTTTATTAGGAAATTTTGTTAAATCTAACCCTGTTGAAGGTATATAATGGTAATAAATATATTTTGTAGCACCATCTAACACTGTTTACGCTGACACACAAGTGGAGAAGGGACAAGTAGAAAAAACAAAGGTTTATTTACTATACTATACATACATAATTGTAGGTGGCAAATGATAAAAAAAAAATATCTGTGCAAGAACTTCAGGAAGCCATGTTTAAAAGTGAAGTATGTTACTAGTTATTATTTTAATAATTAGATGGCTTTTCATAAACGTATTGAAAGTTTATTGGAAGAGAACCGTACTTTAAGAAGTGAATTATTACTTAGAGGACAAAGACCATCACAAAAAGGTCGAATTAATGTTTGTTTTTATTTAATATATTTTTGTATTAGAAATCGTTGATTGACATGTATTCGGAGGTCCTGGATGAGTTATCAGATCTAGACTCAACACTTAACAGTCAGGTAACTATTTAATTATCTTATGTTGACATTTTGTATTATGTAAACAATTTATTAATTTTTTTACAGTTACGATTAGTAGGTTTTAATTTATTTTTAATGCAGCTATTGATTAATATAAGGATAATTAAGAATGATCATCAATTTAAAATGTTTTTGAATAAATGCACATTAATATTTTTGGTTTTAAAATGGTTAATAGGCTTTGTCAATTAATTAAATTGCACCATTTTTGCAAAGAATTTAGAAATATTTTGTCTACTGATTATTTTTTATGTAATGGAGACTATATGGTAGTTGTTAGAACACTTGTTTTTTTTAGAATTATGATTATGTAACTCATATTTTTTTTATATAATAGAGCTTGCATTTATTTAAAATTAATTATTGTTATTTTTATGTGGTTTTATTTTATTACAATGAATGAAATATGTATTTTCTTTATTAACATTGTAATGTGATCAATATTGTTTATTACGATTAAAGGATCAACTTCCACGTGTGGTTGTTGTGGGTGATCAAAGTGCTGGTAAAACATCCGTTTTGGAAATGATTGCACAAGCTCGAATATTTCCTCGTGGTTCAGGTGAAATGATGACTCGATCACCGGTAAAAGTAACTTTATCCGAAGGTCCATATCATGTTGCCACATTTAAAGATAGTCCTAGAGAATATGATTTGACAAAGGAATCTGAACTAGCTGCTTTAAGAAAGGATATTGAGGTAAGTTTGGAGAAATTTTTGGTGTGATTTTTAATCAATGCCAGTGGTGGCATTTGAACCCATGCCTACTTAAGTTCAAGTTCAGCGTTGTACCACTAGACCACCCCGTTGTGACACTGCCAATTGGTTAAATTGAATTACTAAGTCGATTGAAGTTCTAAACCAAAAAATTAGTTAAAAATGTTAACTATAAAGTTTCGTATACATTATTATTAGTTCAATATGCAGACGATGCGGTTCTTATGGCAGAAATCGAAGAAGATTTGCAAAATTCGTTTTGAATTACTCAAAACGCCTTATAGAAATACGGTTTATAACTTAATACTAAAAAACAGTGGTTTTAACAAACGTCACCTTTAGAAATCCAATCACTGTTAATGGTAATCAACTCACGGTGGTTGAAGAATTTACCCACCCAGGCTCGGTCATCGATAATAAAAGATCCAGCTTTTCAGAGATTGAACGTCATATTCGCCTCTCTACTGCAGCGTTTAAGTAAACCTTTATAGAACAAAAGTAATATTTCTATTAAAACCAAGATTAGAATATATAAGAGTTTAGTGCGTTCTATTCTACTTTATGCTTGCGAAACTTGGACTCTCATCCAAGTAAATATGCAAAAGCTTATCCATTTTGAGCAAAGCTGTTTAAGATTTATAAGGTTTCGCTTGTTGCCCTCTATTAAACGCAACCATTTAATAACTAATAAAATATTTCAACCATTCCTAGATATTTGTAAGATACTTAACATTTATTGGCCATGTATCTAACACAATAAAAGAAAGACGATTAAAATGGATTGGCTATGTTTTACATAGATCACCCACTCATTCAGCCCATTCATTACCTGGATGGAAAGGAAGGCCAGGCGGCCAAGGGAAAATTTGGACGGACATTGTAACACACGAACTCAATCCTTTTATTTATGTTAATTCTCCTCATCCAAATGAATTACTTAATTGGACGTCCGTTTGCTTACCGTTTGTAGCTAATAGAGATCACTGGAGGGTTTTAACTTGGGATGTAATTATTGTTTAAAGTCAGTACACATCAACTGTCGTTTATTAAGTGTGCATTCCAAAAGTTGGTGTTTTTACAGATTTTTTTGGAATTTGGACTACCTTGGCGATAATAACCGGTGGGGGATGTATATCCATGATGATGATGATGTTCTATTATTAGTGCAGTTTTCATCTTTGGGATATTAATGATATTGACATTTTGAGAAATACCTATACAGTTTCAATTTCTACCGATGGTAGTATTCGGAATGCTAATGATCCTGAGGATTTGAGTAATGCTTATAAGGTTTAAATTTTATCTACGTGGCACATTCTGGACTAGGTGTACCCACATATCTAGACTAACACAACAGGGATCGAGTTCAAAGCGGTATAACTGGACTTCCGCTTCAGTGGGTGGGTGCAAGCATACACTTAGGGTATTTAATAGTTATCTTAAGGTATACGTATTTCATATTTAGCCCTTGGACTAAGGGAGATAACCCTGACAAAAAATTCAAGTGACTTTGTTAATATTTACGAACAATGGTTCCCTCATAATAATGCCGCCTACCAGCCAATAAATCTTGTTATTCTTCTACGTTTGTTAGGCTTATTAAACCGTCGAAGTCGATTATTTAATGTGCTGTACAAATAGAAATGATGAAGAGATGATCACTTCATCAACTGCGGTGCTACAAGATTATGATTTTCTCGAAGTTCTGGATTGTAATATTGAAGGTTATCCTAATTTAGATAGGACATTAGTTGACTTCCCTATTGGTTGAAAAATAATGTCTTGTATTATTGTTTATTAGGATTGATTTTATTATTATCGTTTTATAGAAGCGTTTGTGTGTGTTGTTTGAAATTTTCAGATGCGCATGAAAGCCTTGGTAACTGGTGGCAAAACGATAAGTTCGGATGTGATTTCAATCAACGTTAAAGGACCTGGACTTCAGCGAATGGTTTTGGTCGATTTGCCCGGTATTATTTCGACAGTCACTCTTGGGATGCAATCGGATACACGTGAAACGATTAAAAAAATGGCCAAACACTACATGTCGAACCCTAATGCAATTATTCTATGCGTTCAAGGTTTGCTTTTTCTGTTGCTTATTATTATGCACATGAACATGGAGTAAAAAGGTCATTCCACATAAGTATCACTTTTATTTTCTGACACCTGTTTTATTTATTCAAGAATTTATGTCTACTTTGAAAGAGAGTTGATACGACTAAATGGAAATATTTTGCTTTATAATTACGAGAATGTTTTGAAAACTAAGGGAATGCAATTCGTAATGTTTGTGGCTGTTTAATGTAACATTTTTGATTATTTGTGTAAACTATTTGGATTTGTTGTAGGAATATGTTGAAAATTATTTTAAAAAAAATCTTATATTAACTGATTTACTTGCATTAAATCGGAGAGGTTTTAGGAGTTACTTTTTGTTTTAAAAATGGTTAGTTGCGAATTTACAATATACCCAGTTGGGGGATTTTGTTCAAGGAACAACCAATTGATTGAATTTACTGTAGTTTGAATGTTCATTTTTTGTATTTATTAGTTTGTTGTAATTAAAAAATAATTGTACGTTCTTAATATTTTCATTTCATTCATTTTGATTGGTGACGTCATTACTTCTTCATTATTTTCCATATTTATACAGCACATTAAACGATCGACTTCGATAGCTTGATAAGCATAGCAAACGTGGAAGAATAACGAAGTTTCTTGGCTGTAGACGGCATCATTGTAACGTCGCCACTGTACGCAAAAATTGACGAGGCCGTCTGGTTTTTTGTCAGGGTTATCTGCCTTAGTCCAAAGGCTACATTTCATATACATATACCTTAAGATACCTTTTAAGTATCCTGGGTGTATGTTTGCACCTACCAGCTAAAGCGGGAACCCAGTTATACCGCTGTGCACTCGGTTCCTGCTGTTATTACTTCAGATGCCTGTTGGCACCTAGTCCAAGATGCACCACATGTAGGAGGAACAGTCAGGAATATCACCATTATTGGAAATTGATACTTTATAAGCATTGCTCAAATCCTTACAAAGTAACTCGGGTGAACATAGTTTTTTTATATAAAAAGGCAATTTTGATTTTATACAGGTTATAGTTTATTATGTTAATTTATAATGTTTATGGTATTTGTAAAAATCAGGTGAATGTACTACCTTTGAATTTTTTAAACAAATAGTAATAATTATATTTAGACAACTAATTCATGTGGTAAATAATAATAGAATGCTTTTCATTAATTGGTAATTGGTTCATATTTGTTAATTAGATAGAAGGACGCAATTATAATACACCTCTCGTATACATTTATTGCTATTGTTCGACTATACTCGAATTGTGATTAACACATGAAATATTGTTGACTTTGTAATGTAACCTGGGATTTTAATGAGTTTGAAGATGTGAGAACTGTATATTTTATTATGCAATTTCTAGTTTCAATGACTGCCTATATATCCACATTGTGCATATTGAGTATGAAGTGAAGTGGAACACGAAACAGTTGTATTTATGGACTTATCCATATAGGTGAAAGTATGTAACCAGTGTACTTGAAATGTATATCAATTATATATCAGTTATTTGTTTAGGAGACATGACTCTCATGATTTTTTCCGTTTTTATAAACACACATGATGCCGCCACAGTGAGGTCATTTTTTAGCCTACGTATAGATTCATTTAAAGATATTTTGCCAAATTGGATCGAGCAAAGAGGCGATTGTTTTTTCCGATTGGGAGAATCGCTAATTTCTCTAATTTCTCTTCTACAGACGGCAGTATTGATGCCGAACGTAGCAACGTGACCGACTTAGTTTCAAATGTCGATCCAACTGGCAAACGAACTATCTTCGTTCTCACCAAAGTCGATTTGGCCGAGGCCAATTTGCTCAATCCGAATCGGGTAAGTCAAGTCAACGTGCGTTTTATTATTATTATTGTTATTGTTATTATCATATTATTATTATTATTATTACTATTATTATTATTATTATTATTATTATTATTATTGATATTATTATTATTGTTATTATTATTACTGTTATTATTGTTATTACTATTATTATTATTGGTATTGGTATTATTATTATTATTATTATTATTGCTATTATTATTATTGTTATTAATATTATTATTATTATTGGTATTATTATTATTAATATTATTACCATTATTATTATTATTGATATTATTATTGTTATTAATACTATTATTATTGGTATTATTATTATTATTGTTACTATTGTTATTATTATTATTATTATTGTGTGGGTACAAGCCTACACCCACAATATTTAAAGTATTTTAAGGTATACATTGGGCCGTTAGACTATGGGGTATAACCCTAACAAAACATCAGGTTGCCTCGTCAATTTTTGCGAACAGTGGCGCCGCCACAAGGATGCCATCGACCAGTCAAACAACTTTATTATTCTTCTATATTTGTTACGCTTATCAAGTACATGAAAGAACTTGCCTACATTAGAAAACCTTGTTGTACCAGTGTGACTAATTTTATTTAATTAAAAACAAAAATAGTTACTTCTGATTCATTCATATCAAACGTCTACTTCGTGGTTCTTCTACATTTATTATGCTTAGTAGACCATTGTATTTGATCAGTTGATATGCTGTAGATTCATTTTGGTTGGTGACGTGGTCACCTCTTCATTATTTCCCATATTTATACGACATGTAGAACGATCGATTTCGATGGCTTGACAAGCGTAGACAAACGTGGAAGAATAACAAAGTTTCTTGGCTGGTAGACGGCATCCTTGTGACGTCGCCACTGTTCGCAAAGATTGACGAGGCCGCCTGATTTTTTGTCAGGGTTATCTTCCTTAGCCCAAGGGCTACATATGGTATACGTATGCCTTTAGATACCTTTTAAGTATCCTGGGTGTATGTTCGCACCCGCCCGCCGTAGCGGAAGCCCAGTTATACCGCTGTGCACTCGGACCCTGCTGTTATTAGTCTAGATGCCTAGGGGCACCTAGTCCAGGATGCACCACGTGGAGGATTAACAGTCAGGAATATCACCATCATTGGAAATTGAGACTTTATAAGCATTACTCAAATCCTCAGGATCATTAGCATCCCATATGCTGTAGAAATATAGAGATAATGAAGAAGTGACTTTGTCATGAATGAATACATGGTATTTCTAAAACCTCGAGCGCAATCTAATTGTCTTTTTAATCACATTAATTAGACACTGATCAACGTTTCCTGGTTACTCTTCAAATATTCGGCACAATTTAAGACTATAAGGATAAAAGTATATTATAAATAATTAAAAATGGTTGGCATCGGGGTTCGAATCCCACCACCGGCCCACGTTCGGCTTCGCTAAAATGTCCACTGGCGAAAGATGCGCCTTTCCCGTCAAAAAGTAGTTAAAAAAATATTGACAAAATTAATTGTTACGAATATTTCACAAAATTTGTTCGCTGCAGATTAAACAAATTTTGAATGGCAAAATTTTGCCCATGAAAGCACTTGGTTACTTTGCCGTAGTAACTGGCAAAGGTTCGAAAGATGAAAGTATTCAAAGCATCAAAGAATACGAAGAGGAATTTTTCAACAAATCGCGTCTATTTCGCGAAGGTGCTCTCGAATTGTCCCAAATGACGACCAACAATTTGAGCAAAGCCGTGTCCGAACAATTTTGGAAAATGGTCAAAGATTCGGTCGAACATCATGCCGACACGTATCGAGGTTAGTCGATGAATTGGAGTGCAGCGGTGCAAATCCTAGATTTAATAACCGGTGCATTATCGCGAGTAATATTCACAGAGCAGGCAGTAGCGTCGCGAGTACATTCTGTTTGAGCTCTGAGAATGGTATTTTTTTGAATTTGGTCATCAGTATCTGCCTTGTTGACCACGGCCTTTAATTGATTTTTTGAAATAGTTTCGACCGCAAGTATATAGACCAGTTAACCGCGGCCAGCCATCCTGGTGAGAAGACGAGCAATTTTTAAACCACCTTTTCTAGGCCCCTCTCCGGGTGAAGCAAGCAGTGCTGTCCTTAAATAGGGCTGCTTGGTGATAATACTCAGGGTGACACCGATAACCGATGTCGCCTTCTTGTCAACGCGTCAACGACCTTAACGCCTGAGTATCCGTTTGGTCCACGGCTGTTTATTTGGCACAGCCTTATTCACAGCTAACCTTTATTGCTAAAGGTCATTCCACTATCCGCCACCTGTGGACGCGCTAAGTAGGGGTCGGTCTCCCTCCTTAGTTGGAGTGCAGCGAACCATTTTGGCTCGTGTCTTTTTACAGTCGTTTTGTACAGATAACAATCGTGTATCTTCCATTAACTTGTGGAAATAATAGTTTAAAATGGCACACCTATTGATTGTCCCAATGGATTGACTTTCCTAATTATAATTCTTAAGTGCCTTTGATTATATATGCTTGTATTTTGTAGACATTTGGATTTTGTTCTGGTTGCATTGTTGTGGACCAGAGATTAGATATTTTTATTGTGACAAGATCACCACTAGCACACTGCACCTGTTAGGCTTTTCTAAAATATCCACTTGCTGAAAGATGTTTTCCGTAAAACATTTCAAGCAGTGACGATCAAAAATAGTGCTTAAGAAATAGTTATTTATAGGGACCTTTTTATATCTCATATGTTTAGTAACTTGTGATCGCTTCTTTATTAGTTTTACATTTGTAGAGTATATTTTATTTGCGAAGGACTTGTTATATTATTTATTTATTTTATGTTTGCTACGTTGAATATTTTACGGGAAATATCTTTCAGAAGTGGACATTTTAGCAAAGCCGAACGTGGGCCCGCATTTAGTGGGCCGGTGGTGGGATTCGAACTCGTGTCCAAATCGAGCGCTGTACCGCTAGACCACTCTGACACGATGAACGTACAAAAGTAATGGAGTTTCGTGCATGGTAGACAGCACCACAAGGATTAACGAGACCGGTTAATTTTTAGGGGTACTGTTCCCTATAACACATTGCTATTTATAAGGATGACATTCCTGGCATGCAATTTTATTGCAGCACTTCGCTATAATTTGGAAACCGAATGGAAAAATTCCTATTGGCGCTATCGTGAAATGGATCGCGACGAGCTGTTCGAAAAGGCACGCAACGAAATTTTGGACGACTTGATTTCGCTCAACGGCATTCGCGATTCCGACTGGGAAAAGCAACTGCGGTTGGAATTGTGGAGTCAATTGAAGGATTACGTCTATGATAACATATTTCAACCGGCCCAATATTTTGATAATAATAGGTAAGCATTGCACTTTTTGAAATACAAATTATTATCAATCAAATCAAATTGTTCATTACCAGTTCCAAGTTCGCATAGCATGCCGAATTGTTATGCGAAGAGGTTGTCGGATGCGAGTTGAACTTGGGGAGGGTGGGAAAGGGCGGCGGGATAAATGAAGTTTCTTGAGTATCAGACTGTTTCCTTGCACCCACCTACCATAGTGGAAGCCCATTATTCGATCCTTGCTGTTAGTTTAGGTTCTTGGGATAATTTAGTCTAGGATACACCACGTGGAGACAACAGTTAGGAATATCACCATCATGGAAAATTGAGACTTTATAAGCATTATTCAGATCCTCAAGATCATTACCAATTATTGTAGACGGTATCCTTGTGACGTCGCCACTGTTTGCAAAGATTGACGAGGCCGCCTGATTTTTTGTCAGCGTTATCTCTCTTAGCCCAACGGCTACATATTTTATACGTATACCTTAAAATGTTCGCATCCACCTACCGAAGCGGAAGCCCAGTTATACCACTGTACAGTCGGACCCTGCTGTTATTCGTTGAAATGACTGCTGGCACCTAGTCAAGATGCACCACATGGAAAGCGATCAGTCAGGAATATCATTATCATTACTCTAATTCTCAGAATTATTAGGATTGAAGGATATTGATATATATATATATATATATATATATATATATATATATATATATATATATATATATATATATATATATATATATATATATATATATATATATATATATATATATATATATATATATATATATATATATGTGTGTGTGTGTGTGTTTATCAAAAACCAAAACGACATTCAGCGTATTCCAAACCAAAATAGACATTTGGCTTCGGGATTGGGTCAACGGATCTTTGCCCAAATCGACAATCAAAGCTGGTTGGGAAACGTTGTACAATCAGTTGGATCGCAAGTTGACAGCGATGGAAAAGGACTTGGGTCGCGACAATTTGTTCGATTCGCTCAAAGCCAGTGTGCACAAAGAAGCGCGCAGTCATCATCAGTGGGATTCCAAAGCCGAGGCTCAGTTGGTGAGTTGTAATTTCAGTGTTTGGGTTAATATTAGTTGCAGCTAAGTTGGTGTGGAATTGTATCCTAGTGGATAGGTGTTTTGATTGTCACTATTGTCACTAAATGTAACTGCAAGAATTTTATTTGGTTAATAACGTAGTCACCTCTACATTAGTTCTATAGTTGAACCTCATATTAACGATTGACTTCGATGGCTAAGTCGATGGACTGACATATCCCTACACGCTTCCGAAAATCGTGAACAATGGAAAGGGATTGTTCGAGATGCTATGCGAATTTGGAATTAATGAAGATGTGGCACTGCCACTAACTTTTGTTGTTGTTGGTGGTGATGGCTTGATAAGCGTAAAAAACGTAGAAGAATAGCCGGTAGACGGAACTCTTGTGACGGCACAATTTTCCGAAAAAATCGACAGGACCGCGTGATTTTTTGTCAGGGTTATCTTTAGATCTAGAGTTACACATACCTCAAGATACCCTTCAAATATCCTAGGCGTATGCTAGCACTCACCTACCGAACAGGAAGCTCAATGATACTCCTGTGTACTCGGTTCCTGCTGTGTTAGTCTAGATGCTTAGGTGCACCTAGTCCGGGATGTACTACGTGGAGGACGAACAGTTAGGAAATAATAATAACTACCAAAATATTTCAACCATTTTCAGATATTTGTAAGACACATAATATTCATTGGTCATGTATATCTAACACAATAAGAGAAAGACCATTAAAATGGATTGGCCATGTTTTACGTAGATCACCCACTCATTCAGCCAGAATAGCTATAGAAGTCCATCTATTACCCGGATGGAAAAGAAGACCGGGTGGCCAACGGAAAATTGGGACGGACATTGTGACACGCGAATTCAGTCCTTTTATTTATGTTAAGCCTCATCGTCCAAATGAATTACTCAATTGGACGTCCGTTTGCTTACCGTTTGCAGCTAATAGAGATCACTGGAGGGTTTTAACTTGGGATGTAATTATTATTTAAAGTCACTACACCTAAAGTGTAGTTCATTAAGTGTACATTGCAAAAGTTGGTGTTTTTGCAGACGTTTTTGGAATTTGGACTATCCTGGGCGATAATAATCGGTGGTGGATGTATATCTTTGTAAAATTATTAGCATATTCACCTATAAACATATGCACACGATTTTTAGAGAGTTATTCAAGCAAATGTTTTGAGCGATCAAACTATACACAGAAAATCCGAATGGACCAGTGCTGTTGAGTTTTTGGAACAAGCAACCAAGGATCGTTTGAAAACGGGTGAGCTTGGATACTTTTTGACATGTTGAATTTTCTATATTATTTTTATATTTATTACTTTGAATGTTTGCACGAGAAACGCATCTTTCAGCAGTGGATATTTTAGCGAAGTCGAACGTGGGCCCGCATTTTAGTGTGCCGGTAGTGGGATTTAAACCCACCGAAGTCTCAATCGAGCACTGTACCGCTAGACCAGCCCAGTATTTATTTGTAATAATGTGTTTAAAGAAATTTATTTATTTTACTGAAAGAATGGTTCAAATATGGATAGATATATTTCTTTATTGTCGTCATTTGTACGAGTTAATAATTTATTTTCCTTATTGTGTGCCGGGGTGGTCCAGCGGTACAGCGCTCGACTTGGACCTGGGTGGACATCGGGGGTTCGAATCCCGCCCACTAAATGCGGGCCCACGCGTTCCGTTTCGTTGAAATGTCGCCACTGCTGAAAGATGCGCATTTTCCGTCTCAAAGCATGCAAAGAAGTAAAAAAGAATTTATGTACTGGATTTTTAGGTTGTCCATATGGGTGTTGTACTGATGAACAAGAATTTCTGTAACATTTGTGGTTATATAATTTTTGCATTAAAAATGGTAATATCGCATTGATTAAAAATAGGCGGACTTGATTCGAGCCCCATCGGTGGTGATACTAAATGCTAAAAATGTTTGAATAGAAACAAGGAAATGGTGCACCCAGTAGGCCAGGCGCCCAACGGAAAATTTGGACAGACATTGTAGTATGCGAACTCAGTCCTTTTATTTATGCTAAGCCCCCCCCGTCCAAATGAATTATTTAAATGGGCGTCCGTTTGCTTACCCTATGCATCCAACAGAGATCATTGGAGGGGTTTAACTCGGGGGGATGTAATTAACATTTAATGCCAGCACACCTCAAGTGTCGTTCTTTGAGTACACACTACAAAAGTTGACTTTTTTACAGACGCTTTGGTTTTTTTTATGGACTATCCTGAGTGATAATAACCGGTGGGGGATGTTTATCCCCGATGATGATGATGATGTGTTTCTTTCCATCGACAGTGAATCAGTCGATCGCCGACATGTGCGGTCCCAATTGGTTCGATCGCTGGACTCGATGGAAGTCGCGTTCGACCAAAGAAAAGATGCGATTGGAAATTATCAATGAAGTGGAAAATCTATTTGTGACAATTAATGTACGTTTTTATTGGTTTTGTTTTCTCTCTCTCTCTCTCGTTTTTCACCATGTCCGGTTGGACGATAGTGTTGGCAGTTTGGTTTTCAATGAAAATCAGCTATTGTCAAAGGAACAACGGGACAAATGATCCGTTTATTGTGGTTGATAATCTAGTTACATCTTTCATTATTTCTATATTTGTACAGTATAGAAAACGATCGACTTGAGCGTAGAAGAGCAATGACGTTTCTTGGCTAATAGACGGCATCCTTGTGACGTTGCCACTGTTTGCAAAGACTGACGAGGCCCCATGATCTTTTGTCAGGGTTATCTCCCTTAGCCCAAGGGCTACATAATGTATACACATACCTTAAGTTACCTTTCAAGTACTTTGGGTGTATACTTACACCTATCCGTTAAATCGGAAACCCTGTGCATTCGGTTCTTGCTGTTATTAGTCTATAGGCTTATGGACACCTAGTCCAGGATGCACCCTATGGATGATGAACAGTTAGGAAATTGACACTTTATAAGTATTACTCAAATTCTCAGGATTATTAGCATCTCACGGCAAGTATGTTATTTTGATGATGAGGTTGAATGAAAGCTAGTTGTTCAATGCCATGTATTTTAAATATATTGACATGAAACAATCTCATGTTGTGATCACAATAAAAAATAGGTTGTGAAATAAAAATAGGTATAAATGATTGTGCGGATTTGAGTAATGCTTATAAATGTTCATTTTCCTACAGTTGTGATATATCTGACTGTTCCTCTACGTAGTGCATTCTGGACGAGGTATCTAGATTAATAACAACAGGGACCGAATGCACAGCGGTATAACTGGGTTTCCGCTTTTTGGGCGCAAGCGTACACCCAGGATATTTAAAAGGGATCTTAAGGTATACGTATACCTAATGCACTTCTTGGGCAAGAGATTACCTTGAGAAAAATCAGGTAGCTTTGTCGATCTATGCTAGCTGTGGCGCTGTCACAAGGATGTCGTATGCCGTTTTAGATGGCAAATGTAGAGCCAATGATCTTATTCATGAAACAGTAATGAAGCCAAGGACTAGAGCAAATTGGGTTTCTTTTAAAAATTTTGTTAAGTCATTCCATCAGGTCATTTTCAAATTTCTTTTGAAATAATAAAAAAATATTAAACCATTTTGCAATTTTTACCTAATTTTTGTATTTTTTTTAAGGAATAACACGACGTGCATAGTATGTAACGTGGATTTTTCTATTTATCATTACGAGAAATATTATTATTGAATAGGTGACATTGTTATATAGTAATTTCTGTGTTTTATTTTTAGAAACCTTTGATGGAAATCGCTTCCGAGGATTTGACCACAATCCGTCGAAATCTTCAAGCACGAAAACTCGAAGTAACTGACGATATGGTAGGCGACGGAACAATTCGATAATGATTGCTTAAACAAGATCTTTTACTGGGATATTTTGACTAGACTAGAGTGATGATTAGAATAAAACTGCAACTCATTCATTCATTCATTTGGTTGATGACATAGTCATCTCTTTATTATTTTCCATATTTGTACGACATATGAACGATCGACTTTGATGGCTTGATAAGCGTGACAAACGTAGAAGAATAATAAAGTTTCTTGGCTGGTAGATAGCATTCTTGTGCCGTCGCCAGTATTTGCAAAGATTGACGATGTCGCCTGAATTTTTGTCGGGGCTTATCTCCCTTAGCCCAGTGGGTACATATGGTATACGTATACCTTTAGATACCTTTTAAGTATCCTGGGTGTGTGTTCGCATTCACCCGCCGTAGCGGAAGCCCAGTTATACCGCTGTGCACTCGGATCGTGCTGTTATTAGTTTAAATGCCTGTTGGCATCTAGTCCAGGATGCACCACGTGGAGGACAAACAGTCAGGAATGTCAACAGTACTGAAAATTGACACTTTATAAGCAAATCCTTTAGTTAGAAAGCTACGGTTATTAATACTGAGCAGCTATCTGTAATTGCTCATTGATTTTAAATTTGGCTCATTTTATTGCAGCAACAACAATAACAACTGTATTCACATTTTTGACTAAAAATCAATAAATATTGTGTTTATTGTGAATTAAATAGAATACATGGAATACTTTTAACTGATTGTGATCTATTTAAGTAAACCATGTGTAGGCATTGGACCAATAGAGACAAGCATGACAAATAATTTCATTCATTCAGTCATTCATTTTGGTTGGTGACGTGGTCACCTCTTCATTATTTCCCATATTTATACAACACATAAACGATCAATTTCGATGGCTTAACAAGCGTAACAAACGTGGAAGAATACAAAGTTTTTTGGCTGGTAGACGGCATCCTTGTGACGTCGCCACTGTTCGAGACCGCCTGATATTTTATAAGGGTTATCTCCCTTAGTCCAAGGGCTACATATGGCATACGTATACATTTAGATACCTTTTAAGTATCCTGGGTGTATGTTCGCACCAAACCCGCCGTAGCGGATGCCCAGTTATACCGCTGTGCACTCGGACCCTGCTGTTATTAGTCTACATGCCTATATGCACCTAGTCCAGGATGCACCACGTGGAGGACAAACAGTTAGGAATATCACCATCATTGGAAATTGAGACTTTATAAGCATTACTCAAATCCTCAGGATCATTAGCATCCCATGACAAATAATCAGCTGATTGAATCAATTTTCATGATCGGCAATTAGAATGCCGTTTGTTGGTCAAACACATCCTGTCTACTTTTGTTACACCTTTTATTTTCACCATAAAATTATGAGAGGCGATCGTTTGACATGAAAACAATGAAGACGTGTTTGTCACCAAACATATGATGATGACACATCTTGAACATTCTCCTTCCAACTATTCTCTGGGTGGATAATATTTTGTGTGACGAACAAACTTGAGGAAGACATACTCATGACGGCATTGCTGTTCAAAAAGACATACAAGGCCATTTACTTTTATTTTCAGGTTAAATTCTCTGGCTACTTATTTTACTAGTATACCTTGAGGTACCTATATATAGCACTGTGAGTGCACACATCCGCCAATGTGGAAGTCTAGGAGTGCCGCTGCGCATTTGGCTTATGATGCAATAGATGGAAGTATGGAGTCAGGTGTATTACCATGTGGCAGAGGTCGCTAGAGTGTGCTACCGCCGGTAATAAATGTAGGTCGTTGTTTGACTTCGCTAAATGCTTGTGCTTCCCAATGTAAAGCAATTTACGTATATGGGCTCTTCGATTACTTCTGACGGAGGTTCATCTAACGAAGTAAATCGACGAATTTGTTTGGCTGCTGCTGCGTTTGGGAGACTTACTAATTCATTATGGAGACGAGAAAACATCAACCCAAAGACAGATGAATATTTTCTCTTCATTGGTTCGCACAGTGCTTCTATACGCAGCTGAAACCTGGACTCTTACAGGGTCTGAGATCTTGAAGCTTAACAAATTTGAGGCAAGATGTCTCAGGTATATTTGGCACAATACTCATTTTGCATCATCCATATCAAGAGACTGGACAAAAAAGATCAGTATCCACCAAATTCGAGATGACCTCTAATTCCATGAACTTCCTTCCTTGATGTCGCGACAACGTAGATTGCGCTGGTTTGGTCACGTTCTTCATAAAAATCTTGATGCAATCTCACGTTCAGTAATTTTGGCTTGTCCAAATGCCGATTGAAAGAAAAGGAAAGGTGGTCAGAAGCGTACTTCGATGGATGCTCTTCGGGACGATCTTCACCTTATTTTGGCCGGGACTATATCTTGGAAACAATGGCAAAGTCACTGGACTGACATATCTGTGCTCGCTTCCGAAAACCGTGAACAAGGGAGAGGAATTATTCGTGATGCTTTGAAAACTTGGAAATAATAAAGAGGTGGCTTTGTCACCAACTTTTGTTGTTGTTGTTGTTGCTTGCTTTGTGGAAAATGTTTTTCTGAAAACCATCCAAAAAACTGGAAATATAAAAAAATGTAAGGACTTCTCAACTTCTCAAAATTGTTAGCATTTTTTGAGATGATAATCCTGAGGATCTGACTAATAATTAGAAAGTTCCAATTTCCAGTGATGGCGTTATTCCCACTGTTCCTCCTCTACGTGGTGCAACCTGGACAAGGTGCCCATAGGCATCTATACTAATGGAGCTGGGATTGAGTGCACGGCGGTATAGCTGGACTTCAGTTTGGGCCGGTGGGTGTAAGCACATACCTAGGATACTTAAAAGGTATCTTAAGGTACATGTAGCCGTTCGGTTGAGGGAGATAACGTTGACAAAAAAAATCAGGTGACCTTGACAATGTATGCGTATAATATGCCATACAGATGTAGAAATAATGAAGAGGTAACTACGTTATCTATCAAATGAATAAATGATGTTAGCATTCTTAATTTGCGTTTAATGTGATGGAATAATTGTTTTTCTACTATTTTCTAATTAAGAAGCTCATTTTATTTTTATTGAATATCCAATAATATTGACGCATTGAAAATACATGTGAAATGTAACATAAATGGATTTGTGCATTTTTTGAAATCACTGTTAGATTGTGGAGCTATGGAAACCGCTCGTTCAGCGCTTGAATTTGGAACGATCGTTGTACACTTGCAACGAATGTGCCAACAGCTTCTACTACTATCAGCAGGGCTTTTTGAATGCATCGAATTCGGTTTTGGTCAAGGAAATGGAAAAAATGAATTTGAAATCGGCCAAGACCAATGGGGAATTTTCGGACTGTCGCGATGTCTTGTTTTTCGCCCGACTGATGCGAATGTTGGAAGCCACGAGCAATGCTTTGCGTCAGCAAATCGTCAATGGTGAAGGTATGCGACGATGAGTCGATTAGAGTCTCGTTTGTGCTCTACATATGGCGACATTGGGTGACTAGGTCGCCTTTTCTATTAGTTCAATGTTTGTACGGCATAGCAAACGATCGACTTCGATGGTTTTATAAGCGGAACACAAACGTAGAAGAATAGCAAAGTTTCTTGGCTGACAGACACGGCATCCTTGTGACGTCGCAACTGGTTGCAAAGATTGACGAGGCCGTCTGATTTTTTGTCGGGATTATTTCTATTAGCCGAACGGCTACATTGTATGGTATACGTATATTTTAAGATACCTTTTAAGTATTTTGGGTGTGTGCTTACAACTAGCTGCTGAAGCGGAAGCCCAGTTATACCGCGGTGCACTTGGTCCCTGCTGTTATTAGTGTAGATGCCTATGGGTATCTAGTACAGGATGTACTATGTGGAGGACGAACAGTAAACATTACTCAAATCTTCAGGATTATTAGCATCTCCTTGGCAGCATGTGAATGTCTTTAATTGGTGCAGTTTTGTTAATCATTTTACTTGTTTTTACTTCGGTGCTTGATAAAAGTTATTCGCACATTATCATCAGTACAGGTTTTCCACTACATAGAATTGTGTAATTAAATTAAATTTATTCTACAATATTTAAGATTTTAACTTGCTTTTAATGATTCTTTTTGAAAGCATTTAGAATCGGTAATAGAGTACACGGTCATTGTATAATGATTGAATTCAAGACTTGTTAATAAACGATACTTGAGTTTTGGTTGTTTGCCTACATAGATTACGATGCGAATTACTGTAATACTTTGTATCATTACGTTCTAGCTACTTATTTTAGACCTATCTAACTGTTGCTATTACATACCTTAGATAATACTTTAACAATACACATCAAGTAACATTATTCACAAAAATAATTTCTAAGTATAATATATAACATTATCCATTCTTGGAATAAAGCATAATACCACCATTTGCTAATACTTAAATCAAAAACACATAATTCGTTAAAAAATGAATATTATTGACTAAAATATATCAACATATAAAATAGATGTTACAAACTTATTATTTCAGTATATCAAACTTGAGCCTCGGTTTTAAATAACTTTTTGTAACCTTTTTAGATACCAGTCGACCAGGGTATTAATATAATTCTTTGTAATACGGTTGTGTATAATAAAATCAAGTTTGAATATTGCAGGCAGTTATTGTTTTTATTATAGTAAATTTTGAAAAAAAATTACAAAACTTTTTTCTAAATGTAATTTTTTATTTATTTTAAAAATGCTAAATAATGTACTTTAAAGACGAAAATTAAAATTTTCTATGAATTCTTGACTAATTAGCTACTTATTGTAACAACAGAAATCAAACAAATTAAGACCGACAATTATTCAGTGGCGTGTTATGACAACATCAATTCAGCATCATGACACCAATTAAAGTATTCCAAATGAACAAGTGAAAATAACTCACGAATTACATAAACGTGATGCTGGTTTATTTAAAGGAAAAATCGATATTATTCATTTATGACTGAAAAATATTAAAAACTGGATAGTTAGGTTGTTTTTAATTAATCTTTATTAATCAAACTTGCTACAAATTAATATAGAATTTAGTCAGGTCCTAGAAGTGAGGGTGCGCATTTAATGCCAGTGGTGACACTTGAACTCATCCATCCAACTATATCATCTAAAAGATGCATTTTTTAAAGGTGTGTTTGCTGGTTTTACGTTTCAATCGACCACCAATCTGAGACTGATTAGAGAGGTCGCATTCTAGTCAAGGTGGTATTAGAATTCCTATTCCAATCAGGTGTCCGAGCTGATGGAGTGTTGGACTCGAAACTGGGTGGTCATGACTTCGAGTCGCACGACGAACACGAAATGTGGGTTTTCGTGTGGCTTTGCTAAAGACGGTTTGTGCAGAACATGCAATCAATAAATGCAAATTTCCATTTTGCTGTGCGTTAAATTTCGACTTGTTGAAATTGGGGTAGTGGCCCAAACAAATTGAACAATAAAATTGTGTTTGTGTTTGTAAACAATGTTGACTTATTTGTGGTTGTTTATACTCTCGTTGCTTTTAGCCAGACGTTTGGAGTACCATGTGAAACAAGTTTTGAATAATATAGCAAATGATCCAGTCAAGTTGCGTGATACTTTGACCGGTCCACGGGTACAAATAGCAGAAGATTTGAGTAAGTTTATTATTATTATTATTATTATTATTATTATTATTATTATTATTATTATTATTATTACTATTCTTTATTATTATTATTATTATTATTATTATTAGTAGTAGTAGTAGTAGTAGTAGTAGTAGTAATAGTTGTATAGTTGATTATTAAACATTTTATATATTATATTATATTATTATTTTATTTTATGTTTGCTACTTTGAATGTTTTACGGGAAATGTATCTTTCAGCAGTGGACATGTTAGCAAAGCCGAACGTGGGCCGGCGGTGGTGGGATTAGAGTCCATGCCCACTCACATGTCCAAATCGAGCGCTGTACCGCTAGACCACCCCAGCACACTTGCTCAAAGAAACATGGCTGAACAGCATTTGGTGCCAATCAACGTTTTCCAAACGATTTAAACTTTAAAATTAGTGGTTTTTAAAGTGGACGTTTTAAACATTTATACAGTTTAGATATGTTATGCTAATGATCCTGACGATAAGGCTTATTTTTATGCGATGGCTGAGCTACTCTAATTTACTTTAACTACGTACATAACTTATTTTTATTTGCCATTATCTTTTTATTCAATAATATTTGGAAATTAGATAAGCATATGATTTTATTTGTATTTCCATATTTATTTTCCTAATTTTTGGGCAATAAATAATGGGAATTCGTTTTGACAAATTTATGTTATTATCGTTAAAATCTAATAGTAGAATTTAATTTTCTTTTGTACCTAATGACTTGTTTGAAAATGTATATAAAAAACAACGTTTTTAACGTAAAAGAATATATCGTCATAGTTGATTTCAATGTGTTTTAAAATCAACTTTGCCAGACAATATGTCATTGCCATTAATACTATCTTTCAATGCAAAATCTATTGTTGATAAAATTGATGATTTCCGTACACTAATTTTTTTTTATTTCATGTTTATTACTTTGAATGTTTTACGAGAAACATCTTTCAGCAGTGGGCCCGCATTTTAGTGCCGGTGATGGGATTCGAACCCATGCCCACCGAGGTCCGAATTCGTGCGCTGTACCGCTAGACCACCCCGGAACAATTAATGTGAAAATTTATGTCAACACAGTTGTTTTATATTAATTCAAGAATCCTGGCTAAAGAAATACATTGATGTTAGCTTTATGTCACTTGATAATAATAATAATCGATTATTTTGTTTGATAGCCCTAATTATATGTTACGTATGTATGTATGTATGTATGTATGTATGTATATGCCTTATGTACCTTTGTTAATGTACTAAAGCTTATGCTAATAAATAAATAAATAAATTTACAATGACGGTGTTATTATTAATGCACCTAAGCATTTGAACTAATTTAGCAGTAACCTAGTACACAGTGGTATAGGTGAGCTTCCTCTACGGCGGCGAGATGCAAGTATACACTGGGGGGCGGATCTAAAGGGTATCTTGAGCCACACACATATTACATGTAGCCCTTTGGTTAGGGGTAATAACTCTGACAAAAATCGGATGGTCACAGGCACTGCTGTTATCATCAGAGAAAATCATTTAATATGCTGTATAATTATGGTGATTACAATGAAATGAATATTTTTGTTGAAAAATTATTTGTAATTATTTTAGGTACTCTATTAGGGGCCCTATTTTTTGCTACTGTTGACCTAATTTAAATATTTGTCAACTGTCATTCCCCCCCCACTCAATTTTGTTTTGTAGAACGAATTCGGTATATTCAAGAAAAATTGGAAGAATTTATTGCTGCTTTGAAGAAAGTGGAACAATGAACATAGTCTTTCATTTGTGTTTTGTTTGCCTTTTTGTTTAAATAGTCAAAAATGATTGGTTGTCAGTTTTCGCAATGTATGGTCAAAATGATGATGATGATAATAATAATAATAAGACAATGACTTGGCAATGTTTCGCATGTTTCATTTCCAATGATGCAATCAATGTCTTATTTTGTGCACAATTATTTTTAATTTATCGATTTCGAACTGTGAATAAATTTTTTGGACACAGAGTAGTTACTATTTTGGTTTTTAATTTTGCATTTAAATTTTATCATTGCTAGGTGACGTAACGAAGGCATATTGTGTGTTATATTTTTGCTAGATGTTGCTGAACATATTATTGTACTTATCGTACTTTGTAACCGATAATTATAAATATATATATATATATATATATTATGTTTTCACATTTACTAGACAATGGGTGAATTACATTGTTTACGATTAAATAAATTTTTAAAGATTGTAATGCATTTTTTAATACATTGAACAACTTCTAGATAGGTCTTAAATTATTTATTTACGGACTACTGACTTTTAGTTAAAAAATAATTGGGATTTTAATGATCCTGAAGATTTGAGTGATGCTTATAAAGTATCAATTTCCAATGATGGTGATAATCTTGACTGTTCATCCTTCACGTAGTGTATCCTGAACTAGGTGTCAGCAAACATCTAGAATAATAACAGCAGGGTCCGAATGCACAGCGGTGTAACTGGGCTTTCACAGGATTCCTGTTTAGTGAATGGGTGCTAGCATACATCCAAGATGCTTAAAAGGTTTCTCGAGATGACTATTTATGATATGTAGTCTGTTAGGCTTGTGGATCAGTTAACTGGCGTCAATCCTATAGAAGATTGCCTCGTCAATTCTTGTGAACACTGGCGTCGTCGCAAGGAAGTGGAAGCTTAATTTGCATTCGACAGCCTTTTCGTATAGGAATTCGACAATCTACTTAAACTTGGAGTTAATGAAGAGGTGACTTTGCTATTAACTTATGTTATGTAATTAATTAGCCAACTCAGTTATTTCAGGTTAGGAGTTTGAATTGATGACAACAACCTCAATTGATAAAACGTACATTGTTGAAAAACGTTGCAAAAATACTCAAAATAATAATGTGGATTTATTTTTAACTCCATCGTAGTCAATTTCAAGTTCGGTTGAGAAAGAAGGAGAGTTATAGCTCAAGGTTAGCAACTTGATTTCCGTAAAAAATTGCTAAATGAACAACCATCTCATTAAACTATGGCAAATAAGTAAAAACAGCATAATTCCAATGACGGTGTCTGGAAAAATCCGAATAGAATTTTAATTTTTGATATGCACAATTTTTAAAGCCTATAAATTTAATATACAATTACATGAACCAATCTTTTTGCCCCATGCTCTTCAGAGCGAAAGGGTAATGATAGTTATATCATTAAACGTAGTCGCAAGAAGCTACTGACATAACACAACGAAAAGATTTCAAAATAAATAAATATATATACAATATGTATGTATATATATATTTATTAGTGATTATTGATTTTGTTGAATCATTTAAATAAACTTCTTTAGTTTTTTGCGTGAAATTTTGTTAGTCAAGGATCATACTTATAAACATCTGTTATTTGATAATCAATTATGAATATTGTTACCGTTTTTTCTGGTTAGATGTCTTTCGTTGAATGTAAAAGTTTGAACATTTTGGATCTATCTTGTTTTGTCAACTTTTCCACTTAAATGATAGCCGGTAGAATACATTTTTGAGCAACACTCTTTGCTTAACCTATTGAATGAACAAACTGACGGTTGATAAATTTTGTATTAAGAATATTCAGGCTTATTATAATGATTCAAAAAATACCGAAATTGAAGAAACCGAATCCATGCTTTACTACAAAACCCAAACATTTTATTGCAAAGTGGATGTGGAAATTCCCAGTTGCATTTCCGATTGCAAATGGTCTATAGGTCTTGTCCAAGCATGTGACTATATGTACTTAGCAAATGATTACAATGGTTTGGGACAATCGCTTTGGGAATTTCATCCTTTGAAAAGTGGATTAAGAAAGTATATAAATGATAGCGATGGACGACAATATCCTTTTTACAGTGTCAACCAAAGTTTATTCAATATTTCTAAAGGTTCGTTGAAAAAAACTGCCTTTAGTTTGGTTATCAAAGATTATTTTCATCCGTCGCTTGTTTGGGAATTGCCTTATTTGGGCGGCGTACACCTAACCGAGGTAAATCGACAACAAAATTTTTTTATCTGGTTGGCAGTCATCAAATATGGCAAGCGACCAGGTCAACAAGATCAAATCAATGTTCTTAAGAAGATTCGTTGGCAATACAACTTACATATGAAGATTGATCCTTTCATGTCATTGGGAAGTCGCGTACGTGAAATTTGTGATCTACAAAATAATAACATTGTTATTGAAGATTCGGATTTGAATTACAAGCTTCCTGTTGCAGCAACCTATCCACCTCATTGTAATGCTGCCCAATCTTTAATTTGGTATCCCAAAGATTCACGCAAAGCTCCTCGATTACTTGTTCCTCCCAAGCAAATTATTGTTTCTTGGGATAAATGGACTTGTGATATGCTTGGACCATGTATTAAAATAGAAAAGCCCAAAGAAGTTTTCGAAATTAATGATCATTCTACTCATTTTACATGAATGATTAATTTAATTACAAAAATATGACTAATGTTACTATCCCAATTGACATGTATTATAAACGATTCACACTGTGTGTGAATATCGCATGGATCAATAGTTAAAAAGTTAGATAATCGTCTTTATCAATGTACAATATTATTAACTACAATTTCAATACTGTACATACATATTTAAGGCAATTTTATTTATTTTGGATTTATTCATGTTTATAAATCATCCATTAGAGAAATAGGTAGAATATTGGAGTTATTTTCATTTATTCCTAGCATAATAATAATAATTCAACCGAAATAGAAGTATTTATTTATATAGTCTTATTTAAAGTATTTTTTTTTAAAGTTAATTATTTAATGTATTATATATTATTTTGTACTTTTGTGATAAAAATAAAAAAAGAGTGAATTTGATCAATTATTTTTATAGTACTTTTTTTTACAGTTTTCTACATTAAATAATAGGTAAGTTGGTGAATGTTCAAATTTCAGTTGAAGAATTTCAGAGGTTAAACATAAACACTGACTATTCTATACATTTTGACAATCTAACAGCACCATATCTATATACTCCTTTCTGAATTATATGCTGGATACTAGTATTTTTTTATTTTTATATACACCTTTAAAGTATTAATGCTTCGAACTGAATCCCTCAATAATTGTTGCCATTAATGTCCCAGTGAAAATATTCAGTTGTGAGTAGCTGCTTAGATCATTAATTAATTACGTTAGGTTATTATTAAAATATGTTTACTAAAAATTAAGATTGTAATGCAGTTATTATTATTACAAACACATTTTGTTCTGAAGAGCATTGCATTAATTGATTGTTATTATTGATTTTGGTAAAATTATCCATCTAATCTAATCAAGCAGGAAAAAGTTCATTGCAAGAAAGGAACTTATCAAATTTATTAACAATAACAAATATTTATTTAATTTATAATAATTGAAAGCTAAAAAATAAGATAAATTTAAGCCTACCTCCATGAAATAAATGTAAATACTATTATTTCATTTAAATAGAAAACATGTCAACCTAAAAACAACAAAATAATAAGAAAATGAGTAATAATTAATTAACTGTTTTAATTATAGTAAATAATCATTTATAAACCTTTTTATACGGTAAGTTAATTGTAAAGCCATATAATAATCGGGTTAAATAGTGCGATTGTACACCATTTGCACTCAAATAATGACACATTGGAACCACTTAGACAAATAAATTTAACTACAAACATAACATAAGTTGATGGCAAAGTCTTTATTAATTACAAATTTGAATAGGTTATCGAATTTATATACAAAAAGGTTGTCGGATGCGAATTAAACTTGGAGGAATAAATGAAGTTTCTAGATGACCGCTTCCTTGCGATGACGCCAGTGTTGACAGGAATGGACAAGGTGATCTCTTTTAGGGTTGACGCCGGTTAATATATAGATACGTTTTAAGCACCTTGGATGTATGCTAGTACCCATTCACTAAACAGGAATCTAGTGAAAGCCCAGTTATATCGCTGTGCATTCGATCTCTGCTGTTATTAGTCTAGATGCTAGCTGTCACCTAGTCCAGGATGCACCACATGAAGCAGGAATATCACCATCATATTGGCACCAAATAATAAGCTCAGTCTCATTTTTTTAAACCGCCTCCTGGAATGTGGTAATTATTATTAGGATGCTAATGACTCCGAGGATTTGAGTAATGCTTATAAAGTCTCACTTTTCAATAATGGTGATATTCCTTTACTGTTAGTCCTCCACGTGGTGCATCCTGGACCAGGTGCCTCAGGCATCTAGACTAATAACAGCAGGGTCCGAGTGCACAGCGGTATAACTGGGCTTTCGCTACGGCGGGTGAGTGCAAACATACACCCAGGATACGGTATACGTATACCATATGTAGCCCTTGGGCTAAGGGAGATAACCCTTACAAAAAATCAGGCGGCCTCGTCAATTTTTGCAAACAGTGGCGACGTCCGGCAAGGATGCTGTCTTATCGTTAAGAAACTTCGTTATTCTTCCACGCTTGTTACGCTTATCAAGCCATCAGAAATCGATATTTTGCTATACTGTATAAATATGGGAAATAATAAAGAGGTAACCACGTCACCAACCAAAATAAATGATTGAGTGAATGAGTTGAAAAATTAACTTATTTTTAATACATAGGCGCCAATTTATTCTAATAAAAGTAGATTTTTTTAAAAGCATCTACTAAATGATTAATGGTTGTGCCGCAATAAATGCAAAGTTGTTTAATTTAATATGCATCTTTTACATTTAAGGAATTAACTCCGGCTTCAGTTTTGGATCAGAAAATGATTCATTCGCTTCAGTCCCAAGCCCGGATAAAGAGAGGTTTGGAGCGCAAGTACAGCAACCTGGCTCGTAAAAAATTTATACTGCTACGGAAACAATCAAGAAAACTCCATTTCGGCAAACAACGGCAAAGAAGCAATCGCACGTATCTGGATGACAGAGTTACATAGATGACAGGGTTGAGTGAAAGCCGAAAGGAAGCTCAATCTTCGATTGTACAGAATCTTCAATGCCAAAACATTAACCAGTGTTGGAGCATGGAATGTGCTCACACCTTTATGTACTGAACAATTAGAACAAGTTCTCCAAGAAATAAAAAATTACAATTTAAATATTTTTGGTATTAGCGAAATGTGATGGAAAGGTCAAGGTCATTTCAAGAATGGAGATAGATTAATTTTATATTCTAAACATGAAGAACATCATATTTATGTTGAGTAAAAATGCTGCTAAAGGTATGATTGAATGGAAACTCGTGAGCTACCGTATCATTTCAGCCAGATTCAACACCAGATTTGCAAAAGTAACATTTGTGCAGGTCTATGCCCCTACTGAGGCTACTAAGGGGAACCAAAAAAATACATTCTATGATCAGTTACAAAGTTTGTTAGATGATGTGCCAAGAAGAGACATCAAAATATTGATCGGTGATTTCAATGCAAAATTAAACAAAGACAGATCTGGGTACTTTTGAAATGTTGGACCACATGGCTATGCTGATAGCATAAATAATAATGGTTATAGGTTGTTGACGATAAACAGTCATTGTGGAATGAGTATTGGCAACACTTTTTTCGCTCACAAAAATATACACAAGACAACGTGGGTTTCTCCAGATGGAAAAACAGCAAACGAGATTGACTACATTTGTATTAGCACAAAATGACAATCTTTTTTGCAAGATGTACGTGCATATGGCGGTGCAGATGTTGGTTTTATTCATAATCTTGTTGTTAGAAAATTTTGTTTAAAATTAAAAAAAATAGAAACCACAAAAAATTACTTCCATTTTTGTGTGAGAAACTTAAGCAACCAAATATCTTAAACCGATTCTACGATTCCTTAAAGAATACATTTCAAAATGTGAGAACGGTAGAAAAGTCTGATGATCAATAGAAATTGTTTTAAAAAACAATTGCAGACTGTGCAGCAAATGTGCTAGGTAGAAGATGTCACTCTACAAAGAAACAATGGATTTCATCAGTTTGCTGGAATTTAATTGATCTCAGAAAGAAAACAAAATTAAAGAGAGAGATCAATTTAGCAATCCTGTTATTTGGAAAATATGTGATGATAAATATAGAACTTTAGATAAACAGGTTAAAAAAAGCTGCCGCAAAATGGTTAGAAAACATGGAGAAGCAGATAAGGCAGTAGCAAAAAATGATTTCAAGACTTGCATAAAAAATTGTAAAACAACTCGTCAAGTTAGAAAGAACAATTTCCATATTCCAATCAAAGGAAAAGATGGTCGTTTACTTTCTAACAAATGATGAGCAATCATCTAATAGAACATTTTAAAGAAGTAGTTAATCAGCCCATGCCAAATACTTTCATGATTTTGATAATGATAATGATATGAACGTGACTCAAAATCCGGAAAATATGCATTGGCTATACTTTTGTAACTGAAGTGATTTACAATCTAAAGGTTGAAAAATAATAAGGCAGGAGTACTTGACGAGATAACTTGTGAGAGATGCTTAAACATGGAGGTGATGTTGAAAAGTGAGCTTGCTCATTTATTTAATATGTTATAAGGCAATGAACAAGTTCCATGATTGGCGGCAAGGAGTAATTGTTACTTTTCCAAAGAAGGAAGTCTGAATGATTGCACAATTTCATGCGGAATAACCTTATTGTCTGTTCCTGGTAAGGTGTTTTACAAAGTTATTTAAGTCGTTTAAGTAATGCGGTAGAACAACAAGCAGGTTTTTGAAAGGAAGAACTCGGATTGAACAACACTGATCCTTCGCATTATTGAACAGTCAAGAATTTCAGAATTCACTCGGCAACCAATTTTACGATTTTATGAAAGCTTTTGATAGTGTTCATCGAGAATCTTTGTGGACAATCGTTAAGTTTTAAGAAATACCAAATAAAATATGAATAATATGCGTTCGCTATACCAAAATTCAACTTGCTGTGTTCGAACAAAAAGTGGTCATACTGCTATGTTCGAAATTGTCACGGGAGCACGTCAAGGATATATTTTGTCACCGTTTTTGTTTCTTCTGGTAATTGATTTTTTTATGACTCGATCCATGAATAATTTGTCTCATGGTGTCAAATGGAACCATGGGAGATTAACAGATGTGGATGTTGCAGAGAATATTGGTCTACTCAGTAAAACTCCAGAAATGATGCAAAATATAACAACATGTCTCAGTGATATCAGTTCTCGTATTGGCTTACGGATTAATTGTTCAAAGACAAAAGTGTTGTGCACCAAGTCAAGCAATGATTTGCCCATCAAAATTAGTGAACGAAATATTGATACTGTTGATTCCTTTACATATCTGGGAAGCATCATTGGTAAAGACGGACAAACCAAAATTAATTTTAAAGCCAGACTTGGAAAGGCAATAACAGTCTTCAATAGACTCAAATCAATATGGTCATGTTCTTCAATTCGCCTAAAGACAAAACTTCGTTTGTACGCATCAATAATCATTCCTACAGCAATATATGGGAGTGAAACGTGAAAGCGAACGGATAAGATTGATAAGATTGTGGATGTTATTCATCGCCGGTGTCTTAAAAGTATTTTAAAAATTACCTGGCGCAATCACATTTCAAATGATGAGATCATGAGAAAAACTGACTCTCGTTCACTCCATGACATCATTACAATTAGACGAAGAAAGTTATTTGGTCAAATTCTACGTTTACAGCCCAGAATAGACAACTGTAAATGGTAAAAGAAAGGTTGGTAAACCACAGAAAACTTGGCTAAGAACTATTCGGGAAGATCTAATTGAAATGAATGTTTCATGGGGGATCAAGTAAAACGTTTGGCAGAATGTTCAAATACATGGAAACATTCTGTTATCTCATGTTCTCTTTGAATTACGAGACTTTGATGTTAATTTTTGCTGTAATTGTTATCTTATTGCCCCATGCTTATTTTCTAAAGCGAAGGGTTTTTAACAATAATAATTAAAAACAATGGAAAACCACAAAAAATTTTGTAATAAATAATAAGTGAATTTGGTTTGGTGTGACTTCTACATGATACATATGAATAAGTGATTTAATATTTATTTTTAAATAATAAAAATAAAAATTCTAATTTGAGTAATATTTATAATTACTAATATAAATTTATAATATATATATATATATATATATATATATATATATATATATATATATATATAATGATAGTGATATTCCTGACTGTTTGTCATCCACTGGTGCATCCAGGACAAGGTGTCCCTAGTTATCTAGACTAATAACAGCAGGGTTCGAGTGTACAGCTACAGCTTCAGTGGGCGGGTGCAAGCATACATCCAGGGTACTTAAAAGGTGTCTTAAGGTATATGTATATCTCTCAAGGGCTACCCTTGGGCTAAGGGAGATAACTGACAAAAATCAGTCACAAGGATGCCGTCTACCAGCCGAGAAATATCGTTATTCTTCTACGTTTGTTGCGCTTATCAAGTTATCAAAGTCGATTGTTTTATAAGCCATATAAACATGGAGAACAATGAACAAATTTACTATTTTAAATGTTTTACAGGAAACATCCTTCTGCAATGGACTTATCTTCGAGTCGAGTGGCTTATCGCTAAACAATCCCGCGCGATCATTGTTTTAGTGTAAGTCAAATACTCGATTAAATAACCGGTGCATTATCGCACAAAGCAGGCAGTAGCGTCGCGAGTCACTCTGTTTGGTTGAGCTCTGAAAATGTTTTTTGTTTTGTCCCGTCGACCTCTGGTTCTAGTAGTCGCAAAAGATCAGATACAATTGCGTGGCATTCACCTCTCTGCTGCAACTTTTGGATGCTAATGATCCTGAGGATTTGAGTAATGCTGATAAAGTCTCAATTTCCAATAGTGATATTCCTGGACTGTTAGTCCTCCACGTGGTGCATCCTGGACTAGGTGCTCAGTGACATGTAGACTAATAACAGCAGTGGGTCCGGGAGTGCACAGCGGTATAACTGGGCTTCCCCACGGCGGGTGGGTGCGAACATACACCCAGGATACTTAATAGGTATCTAAATGTATTCGTATATCATATGTAGCCCTTGGGCTAAGGAAGATAACCCTGACAAAAAATCAGGCGGCCTCGTCAATCTTGGCAACGTCACAAGGATGCCGTCTACCAGCCAAGAAACTTTGTTATTCTTCCACGTTTGTCTACGCTTGTCAAGCCATCGAAATCGATCGCCCTACATATCGTATACCAACCAAAAAATGAATTTTGAACGTTTACGTGGAACTTTATGCAATAGTATCGCCATTAAAACCAAGATTAAAATACTAAGCAGCTTAGTTCGTTCGATCGTACTTTATGCTTGCAAAACTTGAACTCTTCACCGAAATGGATATATAAAAGTTTGTTTAGTTTGAGTAAAGCTGTTTAAGATCGATACGGTTTCGTCTTCTCTTATCTGCTAAATTTGTAGCACAAGTAATTTTAATACTATTGTATTAAAAGGACGTCTGAAATGGATTGATATGCATGTTTTACGAAAGATGTCCACTTGTCCAGCCAGAACAGATGCAAGCCCAACGAATAAATTGGAGGAACCTTGTAACGAACGAACTCAGTCTTTTATTTCAAGCTAAAACCCCATCCCTAAGCCAGATAAATTCACTTGTTTTAGCACTCAGTTGTTTACCTTTTTGCAGTTAATAGATATTATTAGAGGAGCTTCAATTCGGGAAGTAATCAGCATTAGTCATTGGTCGTCTAGTCAAACTACAATTGTTTGTCCACTAAATCTCGATATCTTTGTGCACAAGAATAAACTAAAATCATTGCGTGCCGAATTTTGAAAAAGGATGAGCAAAACATTGGAATTATGTAGCACATGAGTGAAAGACTTCTGCTGAAGCTTTAATACAATGGACAATAAATTGAATAGCTACACCGTGGTAACAAAGTAAAGGTTGGACCATCTGGTATTTTTTAAATGAAGACTGGGTTACTCCATTTTAATCAAACTTTAAACCATCCATAAGAATGACCAAGGCCATTCCGTACTCGACAGTTCCTCCAGTAATTTATCCAATCATCATACATTCACCCCTTTCACGATTAATGATATTATGCTTCATTTGCAGAAAAACTCAAACCGCCTGTTTTGATAGATATCTTCCATATACGGTTCCTCGCGACTTGCTAAGCACCTCTGTAGCATCCTAACAGACCTCTAGACAACTGAACAATTCCCTACATACTGGCACCGTGCTACTATTGTTGCTGTTCACATCAAAGGAGAATGGTAAATACCTGGTCACTGCAGGAGCATCAGTTTACTTTGTATAGCTGCCGAAATTTCCAGTGGATACAGCCGGAAGATCAACAAAAAGTCAGTCATAGTATGCCCCTAATAGGATTGTTTCAATAATAAGTAAAATTACTAGTATAGACATAATAAATCATTATAATTAACCAAAAAATAATCTCACGTGATGCTAATAATCCTAAGGACTCTGAGTAATGCTTATAAAGTTTCAATTCCTAACAGTGGTGATGTCTCCAACTGTTCTTATTTCACATGGTGCACTCTAGACCACATAGATTTCTAGACCAATAAATAACAGGGTCCGACTGCACAGTACAGTATAACTGGGTGCAAGTAGACACCCAAGCTACTTAAAAGGTATCTATATATATATATATATATATATACACCATAGTAACCCATAAGTTAAGTGACTCTAAGGGGACCGGACCCCTACTTTAGCGCGTCCAAGGTGGCGGATATATGGAATGACTCTTAGCAATAGAGGTTATTGTGAATAAGGCTCTGCCAAATAAAACAGCCGTGGACCAAACGGATACTCAGGCGTTAAGGTCGTTAACGCGTTGACAAGAAGGCGACAACGGTTATCGGTGTCACCCTGAGTATTATCACCAAGCAGCCCTACTTAGGGACAGCACTGCTTGCTCCACTCGAGAGAGGCCTAGAAAAGGTGGTTTAAAAATTGCTCGTCTTCACCAGGATGGCTGGCCGCGGCTAACCGGTCTATATACTCGCGGTCGAAACTCTTACAAAAATCAATTAAATGCCGTGGTCAACAGGGCAGATACTGATGACCAAATTCAAAAAACACCATTTTTAGAGCTTAAACAAGGCAGAATGCGACTCGCGACGCTACTGTGAATATTACTCGCGATAATGCACCGGTTATTAAATCTAGGATTTACTCATTAAAACCAAAATGTCCGCTTAACGTTGACTCATGGAACGTGCGCTCCCTCTGGCTACGTAAGATTGTGTTGCTTCTGAATCTAACCGTCATAATGTTAATATTTTATGTGTTCAAGAAACCCGTCATTCAGGAACTTGTGCTATAGAATTACTTTCAGGATCAACCTTCTGGCCTTCTCAATGTAATATTTCTGGATCCGCCAAATATGGTGTTGCGATCATTACGTCCTCAAGTGCTACGGATGCTCTTATTGATTGGTGCCCTATTAATTCTAGAATTATAAGCGCCCGCTTTCAGACTAGGAATTTAATTTTAGGTATAGTAAATGTATGCGCTCCCACATTAAATCACACTAAGTCAGAAATAAAAACATTTTATAAAGTACTGACGGCCACAACAACTAATTAGGAAAACAAATCGAATTTTATAATGTTAATGGGGTATTTTAACTCTGGATTAAGTGCTGCTTGCTGCTCAGCAGTTGGCAGATGGCCGACTAGCACCTATACCGTACAACATGATTTAGTGATCAGTAACACAATGTTCTAACATCATCCACGTCACTTAACCACGTATAAGAGACAAGATTGCCGCTCTCAAATTGATTATGTTTTTGTCTCTCGTAACTGGTTTTCATCAATTAAAGACGTGCGTGCATTCCACAGTTGCTGTACTGGAACAAAAATGGAAGTAATTACGAGTTACTAAAGTGCACACTCTCACTTAAATTTCGATCTAAATGAAAGCACTTTAGTCGCCCAGACTATGAATTTATGAAAAATACGTCCCATAGTCAGGAATCTTTTGAAAAAGCATATTTAAATGCTGGTCCTTCCATTAACTATGATAATAAAGTAGAACTTAATTGAAACTTAATCATATTACACAAGAAACTCAAAATACGACCAACATTTCAGATTTCCAACTCCACAAAAGATTTACGAAATGAATTTTTGAACAAAAATCAGCACAGAAAATTGGATGGAGACAAGAAGATACAGGAATATACAACGAATTTTAATAATGATCAAGAGAAATATTGGTCACATGTAGCTGAGGAATTAGAGGATGCTGCAATGCGTAACAATACTCAAACCTTATTCAAGAAGATCAATAAACTTTGCAAAGGACATTCCTTTCAAAATCAACGCTCATCAGCGATCTCTGCAGATCAATGGACATCACACTTTGCGAAATTAATTAATCCCATCAAACACAAAGCGGCGAAGGTTTCCAATCAACTCCATACACAACTCCCCGATCCCCCATACGTAGTTTCGACAGAGACCCCCTCGCACGAAGAAATTATCTTAGCATGCCATCAACTGAAAGATGGGAAGGCTACTGGAGTAGATGGCATACCAATAAAAGTTTTTAAGTATAGCGAGATAGATATTATTCAAGATTTATATTCCTTCATAAACTCCATTTGGAAAAAAGAGAAAATTCCAGAAGCATGGACACAAGCTATTATAATCCCAATCCATAAAAAAGGAGACACAACTGACCCCCCTAATTATAGAAGAATTAGCTTACTTTGCGGGGCTTCAAACATTTTGGCAAATATTATTTTACGCAGGATCCGTGATAAACGGGAGCGTCGAACACGAGCCAACTAGGTTGGATTTCGTCCTAGGATGGGATGCATCGATCAAATCCATACTGTTCGTAGAATGTTAGAACTTCGATCACAATACCAACAGCTTATATATTGTTCATTTATAGATTATTCAGTCGCCTTTAATTTTGTTAATTGCAACCTGCTGTGGAATCTTCTTATTACCAATGGAATTCCTGCCAAGATTGTCAACATTATTAAATCGTTATACACGTTATCAAACGCAGTAATACGGAATGGAGATTCTTTAACAGATGCAATTTACATACATTCAGGTGTCTGTCAAGGATGTGTTTTAGCACCCACACTCTTCAATTTTGTAGTTGATGACATGTTTAATGAAGTGTCCCGGCCATTTGAGGGCTGTATAACTCATGATGGTCGCCAGATTGCGGATCTTCAATATGCAGACGATGCGGTTCTTATGGCAGAAACCGAAGAAGATTTGCAAAATGCGGTTGAACTTACTCAAAAAGCCTCAGAGAAATACGGTTTATAACTTAATACTAAAAAAACAGTGGTTTTAGCTAACGTTCCCTTTAGAAATTCAATCACTGTTAATGGTAGCCCACTCCCTGTGGTTGATGAATTTACGTACCTAGGTTTGGTCATAGATAACAAAGGATCTAGCTCTTCAGAGATTCGGCGTCGTATTCGCCTCTCTGCTGCAGCTTTTGGGCGTTTAAGTAAACCTTTATGGAACAAAAGTAATATTTCTATTAAAACCAAGATTAGAATATATTCTACTTTATGCATGCAAAACTTGAACTCTCACCTAAGTGGATACACAAATGCTTGTTCATTTTGAGCAAAGCTGTTTAAGATCTATATGGTTTCGCTGGTTGTCCTCTATTGAACGCACTCGTTTAATAACTAATAAAATATTTCGACCATTCCCAGATATTTGTCAGTCACTTAATATTTAGTGGCCATGTATCTCTGGTCTAGTAAAAGAAAGACGATTAAAATGTATTGGCCATGTTTTACGTAGAGCGCCCACTTATCCAGCCAGAATAGCTATGGAAGCCCATTTATTACCCGGATGGAAAAGAAGGCCAGGCGTCCAACGGAAAATTTGGACGGATATTGTAGCATGCGAACTCAGTCCTTTTATTTATTAAGCTACCTCGTTTAAATAAATTACTTAAATGGGCGTCCGTTTGTTTATCCTATGCAGCCAACAAAGATCATTGGAGGGGTTTACGGGACGTAATTTACATTTAATGTCGTGCACATCAAGTGTCACCTTGAGGCCACACTAGCAAAGCGACGTTTCTTACAGACGCTTTGGTTTTTGTTGGACTACCCTGAGGATATTAACCGGTGGGGGATGTTGATCCAAACGAAAGCACTTTAATCGCCCAGACTATAAATCTATTAAAAATGCATCCCATATTCAGGAATCATTTGAAAAAGCATATGTAAATGCTGGTCCTTCTATAAATAATAACTATAAAGTAGAACATAATTGGAACTTAATCACAACAATATTGTTGTATATATATACTAAAATGTTATATGTTTGTGACTGACGAGAATATACGAAATGAATTCATCTCACAATTTACGTCTTCTTATATTTTTATTTGGAATTATAAAGGAAACCCAATGCTTTAAATTCTTAAAACGGAGATAATATTGACAAAAAATCAGGCAACCTCGTCCATTTTTGCTACCAGTGGCCCCATCAAAGTAATGCCATTTACCATCTATGTTTATTGCGCTGGTCAAGTCATCGAAACCGATCGATAATTAATGAATACACAAAATTCAATACATTAAAGTCAAAAAATACTTAATGTCAATCGTAAATTGAAAAGAAGAAATGTAAAAATTGTTTTAGCATATATATTCATATATATAATACTACATGTTCAAATAATAATTTCAGAAGCAATTTGTTCAAATCTACAACCGAAGCCACCATGTTTGACTTCGAATCCTGTTGTAATCAGGTAAACATTCAATAGGACCTACAAATACAATTTGAACAAAACCAAATAAAAATTAAATATATATTATATGCTTTTTACAGACAAACTCTAAATAATATTTTCCAAAAGGAGATAAAAAATTATTTAAAACTGAGTATCAAACAAATTAGATAAAATAGATTGTACATTATAATCAAATTAATGATAATTGTATTTAGTTTCAAACACAACTTATAAGGTTTATGGTGTCACCCTGCATATTATCAATAAGCAGCTCAATTTATGGACAGCACTGCTTGCTCCACCTGAAGAGGAGCCTAGAAAAGGTGTTTTAAAAATCGTTCTTCTTACCAGGTTGGATGACTACGGCAAACTAGTCTATACTCGCAGTCAAATCAATTAAGTGATGAGGTTAACAGGACAGATTCCGATAACGAAATACAATAGTTCAAACAAGGCGGAATGCGACTGACGACACTTTTACTTGCTCTATGAATATGACTCTCGATAATGCACCGGTTGATAAGTATAAGATTTGCCCTTTACTAACCACAAGACAGTGTATACACAACTGTCAGCCTAACTCCAAACAGCAATGTCATAGCCACTCAAGGAATATTGTGTAATACTTTACCAAAAACCAATTCATATTCAAAATTTTTGTACAACTCATATAATAGTAAAAAATATAAAAATTTAATTATTACTTACCTAAAGCGCTTACTACAGGGCATTTGTCAAAAATATATTTACTACATGTATCTCGAACCTGGTTCACAGTAATTTCCTACAAATCATATACATTACACAAATCGATACATCAACAAAAGTACAAAACCAATAATTAGAAAATTTTAAAAATTTTAATCTTCTAATTATGTAATCTTGACACTAAATCACATTCGAACTATAACTGTTTACTTTTAAAACTACATTTAAAGACCTAAAATAGTACTGTACTTACAAACTTCCACATATGTTTACAGTATAACATCAAGATTATATAACCAAGGCAATAAAAATTAAAAATTACATTAATTCTATTCAACAATTCGGCAACTGGGATACGCCTGCCATAAACCAACATATGGCGTCCAATTTCTTCACATGCCGGTGTGGTACCATCTAATTGCAAAAGGAGATGTGTTTTCAACTGATTTTTTGCTCGTTCGACTTCATAATCATCAATATGAGTGCACAATCGAACAAATTCTTTAGAAAATTCATTAACTGCAGTTTCCAAACCCATTTTTTCAGCCGTCAAATAAACACCCCTAAAAAACAAAAACTAAGAACTTTATAAAATATACATTTTCTATAAATGAACGCATACATTATATACAAAATTCCAAACAGTTAGTTGCATCCTCACATATAAACCTCTAAGCAAACAAAGCAATAAAAAGCTTTTTAAATAAAAGTTAAATAAAATCTATTTAAATGCAAAACATTCTAAGTTCTGGGATGCTAATGACCCTGAGGATTTGAGTAATGCTTATAAAGTCTCAATTTCCAATGATGGTGATATTCCTGACTGTTAGTCCTCCACGTGGTGCATCCCGGACTAGGTGCCCCTAGGGATCTAGACTAATAACAGCAGGGTCCGAGTGCACAGCGGTATAACTGGGCTTCCGCTACGGCGGGTGGGTGCGAACATACACCCAGGATACTTAAAAGGTATCTAAAGGTATACGTATATCATATGTAGCCCTTGGGCTAAGGGAGATAACCCTGACAAAAAATCAGGCGGCCTCGTCAATCTTTGCGAACAGTGGCGACGTCACAAGGATGCCGTCTACCAGCCAAGAAACTTTGTTATTCTTCTACATTTGTGTTACGCTTATCAAGCCATCGAAATCGATCGTTTGCTATGTCATATAAATATGGGAAATAATGAAGAGGTGACCACGTCACCAACCAAAATGAATTCTAAGTTCTATAATTAAAAGCAATAAGTTTACACAATAATAACATAAAAATATACTAAAAACTTACCACAAAGAAGTATCGGTATAACATGTGAAAAAGTTCTGAAAACTATGTACAGAATCTTCTTGAAAAAATTTAGACGCAAGTTTACTAGCTACATTAGAACCTCCACCGAAACTGCGATCCCATGCTCCATGTATGCTGCTAGCAACCATCATATTCAACGTTTCAGTATTAGACCAAGGAGGTCCTTCGAACGCAATAGCAGCATGGGCCAAAGGTAACGCGTCATCTCTGTCACGAATCTCAGATCCAGTATATCGACTATAGTCAGCTACATTCGAAGAAACACCGGAAGCAGGGAGATCCCCAAAATGTTGTTCTGCAAGATCACATAACCTTTGATGATCGACGCCTATCAAACAAAATAACAATTTTAATATATCTTACCTCCAGCGGCACACAAAACCATCCGAGGTGCAATGTAGTTGTTTTTTATATAATCCTTCATATGATTAACTGAAAGAGATTTAATATTTTCTACGGGTCCTAAAATCGTTCTTCCGAGAGAAGTTCCTTGATAGGCCGTTGCGTGCAAATAATCAAAAATAACTTCTTGATAATTACTTTCAATTTCCTAAACAATAAAAAAAAACAAATCTACCTCCATTTCTCGAAGTATAACACCTCTTTCGCGTTCAACCAATCGACTATCGAACTTACTGTTTTTGAGGATGTCAGATAACAATTCCACAGCTAAAAACATGTAAAGAATTGTCTATCAAACAAACCCCATGGTAGATCGTCATTAAAACATTTGGCATAATATACTGTCATTTCTCTAGACGTATAAGCATTTAAGTGAGCACCTTTGTTCTCTACTTCTAACTCTAACGCTTGTTGGTCTCTTTTATCAGTACCCTTAAATGCCATGTGCTCAAGAAAATGAGCTACTCCATTGTTAGAATCAGTTTCAGAACGACTGCCTGCATTCACCCAAATTCCAACCTTATTTTAAATAAAATTGTATTAAAAAATACAAACCGTGCAAGTATGTGTCTTCCAGTCTTCAGATGCAACGCGGAAAGAATTACCGAGTGTGGATGTTTCAGTTTTGGGTAAATTAATATCAAACATCGATGCATATTTAGTAGCGCCTCCAATAACATTGCGCCTCTAAAGAATTATTATAAAATAATAAAATTACAGATAAAAGAAGAGGCGAAATCGCTTTGCTTAAAACACGAGAGGCCATAGCCAATTGAAGGCAACTGAATATTGAGATACTGCATTAAAATATTTATAGAATAACATAAATTTTTAAAAATTATAAAAGTTGTAAATAAAAATAAAAAGATTAAATAAATATGTATTTAAATATTTTATTTTTTATATTAAATATATTAAATTAATAAACATAAAATATTAATATTAAATTGTATATATATATATATATATATATTAAATATTATTTTTAACAAAAAATAATGTTTAAAATTAATGCAATTTTTTATAAATCTATAGGATAATTTTAACATGGAACAATTTGCCGTCTCATATTGTATCGACCCTTCGCTTTATTTCTTTAAGCAGAGTTACGACAAATATACTCTCCCTAATTTTATTTAGTTTTTTTGCATTTTTATTTTCATTTTCCTCTGGTTTTTGTTCTTTTCTACTTCAGATATTTTGATATTTCAAAACCAAGCTTCAGAAATTATTTCTCCTACTCAACACGTGATTTATCCTGTCTTTTACAGATATTAAGTTATTATTTATTTATTTTTGTTTTTTTTTAAATTTTAAAATAGGTAAAAATGATTTAGAATGTCATCACTGATACCAATTAAAAAACTTTATTTAACTTTGCAAAATGTCCGCTTGCTAAAAATTGTTTTGTGTGAAACGATAACCTGAAAAATAAAAAATGTATTAAATAAAATAATAATGATTTAGTTTATTTTTTGTATTAATAATAAATAAAAATGTTTGTAGTGCTTAAAAATTTGTTTTATTTATTTTTTAATTAATTATTAATGCATTGTTTTAACTAACCACAACTAAATTTAATCAATCAATGCATTTTGCGGATATATAATTATTTCAGGCATATGTTGTTGCTGAGTCTTTTTCTATCATGTTTGTTATTTCTGTATTTTTACATATTTTATAACAAAAAAATTGTATATTATTTTAAATTTATTGTTTTTTCTGGAACGGTGTTTGTAGCATCGTTTTATTATGTAATCTTATTTACTTTGAATGGTCAATCATATGAAAATTCTAGGTAGCTATAGTTTTGTACATTTTTTAACAGGCATTTATGCAAAATGCTTTTTTATGCTGGTCGTTTAATTGGATTTAATCCTATTTTAGAAGACGGCGAAAACCTTATATTAGATGAACCCTGTATATATGTAGCAAATCACCAGAGTGCCCTTGATATAGCAAGTAAATTATTTTTTTTTAAACTTAAAACAGCTATGTTTTTAATTTGTCCTAAAAAAGCTGTTGCTGTTGTTAAATCTTCATTATTGTTATCAGGTTCTTTTGGATTGGCGTTATGGTTATGCAACGCCATTTTCATTAATCGTTCCCATCGAGAAAGTTGTTTATTAAGTTTGAATAAAGTTTCAAAACTGGCGTTAAAAGAAAAAGTAATATTTTATTACTAATGTTATGACTCAAAGTTTTCAATTTATTTTTTTTCAGAGGGTACTAGGTCTGATTCTGGTACCATAATTCCTTTTAAAAAAGGTGCTTTTTACACGTCTATAAGATGTCAAGTAATTTTTTTATGTTATTTTTTTAGTTTCCTATACAACCACTTGTTTTAGAATCATATTCAAGGTTCTTAAACCACAAAGAAAAGCGTTTTGATAGCGGTAAGGTTTAAAAAATTTTGAAAAATAACCTATTGATTAAATTTTTTGTTTTAGTCTTATGATTAATAAAATTAATTTGTTTGTATTATTATTATTTTATATTTTTATTTTTAATAGAGTTATTATTTAAATAAGAATTAAATAAATTAAATACTAACTAATAAAACACATTTAATGTTTTAAGTAAAATCATGATTAATAATTAATAATTTAAAAATAAGCATTAAATATTTTATCTTTTATTTATTTATTTATTTATTTATGGTTATTGGCTTAGATACTTCAGTAGAAGTAGCTTTCAGCACAAAATAAAAATATGTTTGTAGATTAATATAAAAATAAAGTATTAATTTTATTTAACACATTGAAAACATTTAAGTGTGTCATGATAAAATATGCGTTATTAAATTTATTAATAATACTACTGTTTGTTTGCAATTTATTAAAGATAATTTTAATATGTTAAAAGAACTATAGTATAGTAGATATATATAGTAGATATATAGTTGCTGTTAAAATCAATACATTATATTTTATTTGCTTTTGTGATACTATTTAATTATATGAAGCACATTTATATTGTACTAAAACATTCGTTATATATAATCTTAATAGAATAAGTGAAATATTTTATAAAAACTAATATTTTTTACTTAAATTAGGATTTTATGATGATATTCGTATAAAATATTTGTTTTTATAAAATAATTTACTTAAACTGTTAAAATAATGTTTAACAAATGTTTTAGTACAATGTAAATGTGCTTCAAATAATTAAATAGTTACAAAGGTTCATAAATTATAATGTATTAATTTTGACAGTAGCTTGTTTATAAACAGTATAACACCGGTTTTTGATTATGTTAGTTAAGATTTGATTTTTATTTTTGGACTAATTTGAAAAAAAATATTAACACTCGGGTAAAAAATTTGCAATTATTTGCAATCGTTTATTATTGTACTGTAATACTTTTGTATTTAACAGTTTAAAGAGAAATTGCTAAGGTAAATTTAGTGTGAAATGATTTATTAAAAAATATTAATAAATAAATGAACTTATTGTTGATTGATTAATTGTTTTGAGAAGCGCTCTTTTCTTTATTATTTTTATTTTTGTATAGCATATCAAACAATTGACTTCAATGGTTTTATAATCATAACAAATGTAAACATATAACAAATTTTTTTAAATGATTATCGGTATCTTTGTAACAGCACTACTGTTTGCAAGGATTGACAAATAATTTTTTGTGAGGTTTATTTTTTTTATATTAACGGCTACGTATGTTTTAAAACATTTAAAGTATTTTTAATATATGCTTACATTTATCAGCTAATATAAAAGCCTAATTATATTACTGTAAAGTTGGTTTTTGTAGTGTTAGTCTAGATGCTTAGTTTAGGATGCGCTACATGAATATTCTTACTAATAGAAAGTGAGCATTTAAAAGTATTATTTAAGTTAATTATCTAACAGTTATAGTAATGTTTTTTAATAAAATTTGATATAATTGTAATTATTTAACAATTATTAAGTAATTTTGATAAAGTTTATTTTATTTATAACAATGTTTATAATCTATTCATTTTTTTGATTTTGTAACTATTGTAACGAGGTTTGATTTAATCACATCAGAAATTTGTGTTTTAATTTTTAAATAACATTTAAAAATTTTGTTTTTAATTAAAAAAAATGTTTTTATTTAAAACGTTTTGATTTTTAATAAAATTAAAAATTTTAATAATATTTTATATAACGTGAATGTTTTAAAGGTAACTTAATAAAAAATATTTAGTTTTTGTTACATTGTTAATTGTGCGTAAATTTTGTGAATACAATTTTACAGCAAATGTTAATTTAATTGGTGTCTTTTTACAATACGATAAACTGTTTAAAAAAATAATTTTTATTTATATTGCTTTGCAAATTTTTAGTTTAAAAATAAAGAAAGTTGCAAACAATTTGTAAAAATTATATTTCTTACAATTAAAAAATTGTTATGTAATTTAAATAATTTGGTTTTGTTTGCTTAAATGTTATTACTAGACATAAAGGTAATTAGGACAGTTGAATAAAAACTTACGTTTTATACAGGTTTTAAAGTTTAAACAATTTTAATGAGAAAGAATTTAGCAAACTAGACATTACGACATTTTGACATAAGTATAAAGACAGTTCATTAAGCGACTTTAGAATAATAATGATAATTATTATAATAATACATTATAGTAACACATTAAGTAAATGTTGTATTATTTATTATTTATTAATGGTTATTGGCTTAGGTATTTTAGTAGAAGTAGCTTTCAGCACACAAAAAATATGTATAATTATAAAATTGCAATACAATTAGCAGTATGTAACACTAGTCCAAAAATAAATAAATAAATAAATAAGTAAAATAAGTTTGAATTACATAGGCTAAAAAACTCAAAATCAACGTATATTCAAAAGTTATGTTTAACATGATATGCATAAATAGGCATAATATTACTTAGGAAACGTATTATAATGTCAAATTAGTAGAAATATTACTAAAAACAACTTAAAGTTTGGTACTTATTCAGTTTGAAAACTATTAAAATAGTGATTGTATATATTTAAAAGTAAATATTAATTTGGATCTGGATTTTTATTGGTACAGCGCTGCACTCGAACCTGCGTTCTATTCCCACCACCAGCACTTAATGCTGGCCCACGTTTGGTTTTGCTAAAAATGTTTACTGTTAAATAATGTTCTCCTTAAAAATGTAAAATAGTGAATAATAATAACTTTTTATTAACATTAAACACAACGTTTTAAATGTAATCATGTAATTAATGTTGAGTTTTATTAATGTCATTAATCTTTGTTTGAATGTTTTTATTAATTAGTGTACATTTTTACATTTAACAGAATATAGGATTGGTAATACAATTAATAACTTTTTAATGAGTAAACTATATTTTAATTACACTAAATGAATGTGTTTTTTTAAGCTTTAATGGTTTTTATTTCAACACACACGATTTAGAATTTTAATGGTTTTATAAACAAAATAATGTTACATAAATAATTTTTTGAATGTGATAATACAATTTGAACATATTTTTCAATATATACGAATTTAATTTTAATTGATAAACATTTTTAGGTAACGTTAATACTTTTATAAGGTGGATTGATATTGAAATTGTCACATTTACTAACTACTACCTCCAAGAGTTTTATAGCCAGTTACAAACTTAGATAAATAACGATATTTCTTGGTTAATTGTAACGGTGCTACTATTTGCACATAATGAATATTATATATTATTATACAAAACCCTTTTGCTTTAAAAATAAGCATGGGGCAATAAGACAGCAATTACAGCAAAACATCCTTTCGGCTTTCACTCAACCCTGTCGTCTGTGTAACTTTGTCATCAAGATACGTACAATCACTTCTTTACTGTTGCTTGCCGAAATTGCGTCCTCTTGATTGTTTTCGTAGCAATTTTTTTTGTGCGCTCAAACCCTCCTTCTTATCCAGGCCTGGCACTGACTAGATTGAATCATTTCCAATCCAAACTAGGCGGAGTTGCACATAATGATAAGGCCGGTTAATTTTTTTGACGGGGTGTATGGTTGCATCTATCTACACATATATCACTATGTACCAAGTCCATGATTTACGTTAGTCCGAGCACAGGATGAAACACATGGGGGGGGGCACGGAAAGAAGATTATAACTATTGTTAGAAATTTGGAATTTTTAAGCATTACTCAAATTCTTAGGATTATTAGCATGTCAATCATAAAGGTACTTAATTTGAACTAAACAGAAATGCTGTACAGCTATTTCATTTCTGCTAGAATCTTTTAACAGTGTACGCTTTTTAAGTTTTATGTAGACTCAAACTTAGGTTTTTTAATTAAAGTCTTGTTCACTGAGATACGGGTAGTTAACCCAAACTTTGTAAATGTATTATTTATTGTAAATTTGATTAATACTGATTGTCCAGTGACTCCAAATGCTGTATCAATAATTGTCAATAACGGGCAAGTGAGTAAATCTGACTGTTCTAATATCAAAAATATATACTCTCAAGAATCTCATTGTATGATTATTATTATTGTTATTACATTAAGCCTTAATATCTCACTGGAGATAAAATACATTTTCACCATCAATAAAAATAAATAAATAAATAACAACATAATTAAAAAACGTAGTGGTACAAATAATGAGAACAAAATGAAGTAGATTGTCATATAATAATGAATATAAATATAATCAAAACGGTAAACATGTAATTAAAAAAAATCAAAATTACTATACTTTGAATAAGTCATTATAAGTCACAATTGTTACATTGTGATGTAGGGTGTCCAAATATATTCGAATAAATGCGTAGGTGGATTGATTCCTACTTGATAGGCTAATTAGAAGTTCAATTTTACTTGATTCTGGATTTGTTAATATTCTAGATAGGTATGGCAGACATGATTTTTTGTATTGAATAGTTTTGGCTTTCATGTGCAGGTGGGTTCTCCTTGTTTTTTCAGAAGCTTTAGATTTGTTTAAAGCTGTATGTAGTGGATGAGTGTTATTGCCTTCAATTCTTGATGCCAATTGTATACAGGACTTAAAATGTTTATTAGCATTATCATTCACTAAGATAGAATATTTGATTCCTGCAGATTTTGACACCAAATTAATATGTTAATATTAAACATTAATTATTATTGCTATCGGTTCAATTGAGTTTAGCATAATGAGTTTAGTTCATCAATTGTTACAAACGTGCCGTGCTGAAACAACTTCTAAAAACAATCTTTTATCCAATAGTCAAACTAAAATATACAAATTAATCTTTAAATTGAACTCAGGTAAAAGTTAATAATTGTTGTACAATGAATTAAATTTTTTGAATACAATGCACAAAGACTTTTTGTATTCCAATGTGATTGAAATTGCATATTAAAATTTTAATTTCCGCAAACATGTTGTATCTTGCTCAAAAAAACTTTGAAACTAATTTGCATCTAGCAAATTGCGTATGATATTTAATATAAAAGTATAATTAGTAAAAATGCAAAGTGTTTAATTGTTGATTTCGTTGTTATGCTAATTTTCAATAAAACAATAGCTTATTTGTAGCTATTTCTAATGATTTGTAACTACAAATGTTAAATATTTTTGTGGTCAAATTAATGATGGGATGCTAATAATCCTGAGAATTTGACTAGTGCTTATAAAGTCTCAATTTCCAATAAGAGTGATATTCTACGTGGCGCATCCTGGAGTAGATGCCGATAGGCATCTAGACTAATAACAGTAGAGGCCGAGTGCACTGCAGTATAACTATTTATCCCCTTTAGCGGGTGGGTACAAGCATACACTCAGAATACTTAAAAGGAATCTTGAAGTATAAGTATACCATACGTAGACTTTGGGCTAAGGAAGATAACCCTGACAAATATCAAGCGGCCATGCCAATCTTTGAAAACAATGGCAATGTTAGAAGAAACAGTGTTATTTTTTTAACGTTTGTTGCGCTTATCAAGTCATCAAAGTCGATTATTTTATATGCCGTATAATTTTCATTCATTCATTCATTTTGGTTGGTGACGTGGTCACCTCTTCATTATTTCCCATATTTATACGACATGTAGAACGATCGATTTCGATAACTTGACAAGCGTAGACAAACGTGGAAGAATAACAAAGTTTCTTGGCTGGTAGACGGCATCCTTGTGACGTCGCCACTGTTCGCAAAGATTGACGAGGCCGCCTGATTTTTTGTCAGGGAGATCCCTTAGGCCAAGGGCTACATATGATATACGTATACATTTAGATACCTTTTAAGTATCCTGGGTGTAGGTTCGCACCCACCCGCTGTAGCGGAAGCCCAGTTATACCGCTGCTGTTATACCCTGCTGTTATTAGTCTAGATGCCTAGGGGCACCTATTCCAGGATGGGACTAACAGTCAGGAATATCACCATCATTGGAAATTGAGACTTTATAAGCATTACTCAAATCCTCAGAATCATTAGCATCCCATATGCCGTATAAATGTGGGAAATAATGAAGAGTTAATTACAAATTGAACTTAGAGGGATAAATAAAGTTTCTTGGCTAGAAAACTGCTACCGTTCACAGGAATTGACGAAGCAATATTCCATAGAGTTGACGCCATTTGACAGATTCACAAGTATAACCGGCTAAATATGGTAAATAGTTACCTTGAAATACCTTTTAAGCATCTTGGGTACACTCAATCTATTTTATTAATGATAAGAAGGTAGTCAGTCACTTATTAAAACAACGGATTGAAGAATGAAAGTACGTAATCCCAAATAGTTTCAGACAAGTGTGACTATCTATTATTTAGGTGTACTTAATTCCGTATTATAGTAGGATTTTAATATCTATACATTAAACTACAAGTCTAGTAAATTAGTCAATTTTCGGTTCTTTATACGACTACAAATTTATGTATTTAAAGTGTTGTTACATGCATATAAAACGCAATTGTATTGGAATAATTGCATTAAATAAAATGTAAATGTGCAGTTATTATTGTCTTTATGCATCATGATTATCTTATTATAAAATTTTAATACAAACGACTAATTCAGAATATTTTATTCACTTATTATGTGTTTGCCAAAGAATGTTAACATTAGTAAAAACAAATATTTATTTTGGTGACTCTATTTGGTGTTATAGTCAGAATTCACCTGTGATTGCTTTTATTTAGCTACTTTCTTTTAATGAACAAAAAATGTGTTTCAATATTTTCAATTTGGCATTTTTATATTGATTTTTATACCAAAGTGTCATCACAACACTTACAATATAGGTTGAGAACTGGAGGCTTATTTTTAAATAATATTATTGTTTTAAGCACTATATGTAGATTTGATCAAATTATCTATATTAATGTGAGTTAGAAATTTGTTACTTTAAAAAAGATTGAGAATTTTTACTACTAGATGTTTTGAATTAATACTGATGAAATAGTAATTAACATTAAATTATATTTAATAATGTATTATTATTATTATTGTTTTATTTAACTTATTTGTGCAATTGATAATGAGAATGTTTGGTTTTAGGATTAAACATGTATTCATTTTATCTTTATTTTGCAACAGCAACTGTCCGTTTGAAAGTGTTGCCCAAAATAGAATCCAAAGGTATGACCGAGGATGATGTTGACAAATTGCTAAATAAAACTCGAACGGAAATGCTCAAAGCTTTTGAGGATATGAAAATGTCTTCACAGTGATTCCAGCAACTTTACTTCGATATTTTTTGTGTTTATTTTGGTTTTTATTAAGAATATTTTGAATCGGGTTGCAAAATTTAACTTTGTAAATTAAAACGCTTAAACTGTTGTTATTTTTCTAATAATTATTATACTTATAAATGCTGTTTATTTCCAATTTACTACAAGACATAGATAATTTATTTTTATTTATTTATTTTATGTTTATTACTTTGAATGTTTTACGAGAAACATGTTTCAGCAGTGGACATTTAGCAAAGCCAAAGGTGGGCCCGCATTTTAGCGCCGGCGTTAGGATTCAAACCTATGTCCACCGAGGCCCGAATTGGAGCGCTGTACCGCTAGACCACCCCGGTACAATTTTTGGTTCATTATTAAACTGTTTTGATGCAGCATTGTAATAATGATTGATTAAATTTGTAGTTTCTTTTCAAAAAAAACAGAAAGATTTGATTATAAGTTAAATGAAATTTTTTAAAAAGTCATATATATTTTATGTAAATGTGGCACTTATCTCTGATTCACTTAGTAAAAAGTTGTGTTAAAGTATGCATTGCATATTAAAGCAATGTATAAACAATGGCTTTCGTTAATTTTTCATACATTTAGTAATTACAAAAAATAAAACTATTTTGGTACAATTTTTAAACTTTTTGAAGTATTATTAGCATATGGCGATTGAGAATTAAAAATATGTGTACACATTAGCCACTATCTTAATTTAAGCTAAGCAATTATTTTTAGAAGTAGAAAATATTACTTGAATATTAATGAGTAAGGTTTACAATTTAAATTACGATTTTCACGTAGGCGTATGTATCATATTTAATGAACATGTTTAACGAAACAAATAAAATGGTTATTTATTCGTCAAAATAATTCTACCAATGTGAATCAAATAAAAATGTGTGCAAAAATCTTTATTCTAAATTTATTGTTTGAAATTGTTACAAAATTAATAGAATCCCCTTATATTTAATAAAAAAAACCCCATTCTATTGTCGATTGCTCACAATTGTCAATAAGGTGCAGTACTTTGGTTTGGATACTAGAAAATCCGACACGGAAATCCTGAGTTGCAGTTACTGGATTAAGGCTTGCATACAATTATTCATCTTGGTTAGTGATGTGGGGTCACCACTTCATCATTTTTCATTTTTATACGACAGAACAAACGGTCGACTTCGATGGCTTGATAAACGTAACAAACGTAGAAGAATAACACAGTTTCTTGGCCTCCATGTTACGTCGCCATTGTTCGTAAAGATTGACGAAGATGCCTAATTTTTTGTCAGGCTTATTTCCCTTAGCCCAACTGCTACATATGGTATACGTATATCTTAAGATGCCTTTTAGGTGGCCTGGGTGTGCCGAAATCCAGTTATACTACTGTGCACTAGGTACCTGTTATTAGTCTAGATATCTATAAACACCTACGCCAGAATGCACCACAGTCAGCAATATAGTTGGAAATTAAGACTTCATAAACATTACTCAATTCCTTAGAATCATTAGCATCCGAATAGTTTATTGTATATTATACAGGACAATATTCTTATTAATCAATGCAATAACCCTTTTTCGTAATCGCACGTCTAGCGAAAAAATTTACTCAAGTCACTAATTCCCCAATTTGAATATGAGTTGCAAAATGCGGAAATATTTTAGGTATTAATGTCAGTATATTATTAAATGGTAATTTTAGAAAAAGCATATTCATTGATTTAATGTTCAAAATAGAGCTAACTAAGTAGATTGAGGCAAAATCGTTCATTTTTAATGTAGCATCAATTTTGATAAGGATCGTACAATACTTTAGTTTAGCATAACATAGCGATTGTAATTAATATTTGTAATTTACAAAAATATCAAATGCCTTAAATAACGAAAACTGCAATTTTATCGTGTTTTAAGCTCAAACGCACTCACATACAAGTCATACCTTTTTAAAATACAATATTTGTCAAATAATGACAGTATAGAAATTTAAACGCTTAATTTGACAACTGCACAAAAAAAACCCAGACGAAATTAAATATCCTGAAGTCTCTCTCTCTCTATATATATATATATGGGTGTGTGCGAGAGAAATTGAAGATCACATGAATATTAAAAAATATGGTTTATGCGCTAATTGAAATAAATATACAACTATTTTCAAAGTGCATATTTTAATCAAAAGTAAATAGAAAAAAATTAGTTATTTGTATTATTTAAGAATAATTAATATTTACTCACGTGAATAGTGAAAATAAACTTTAAGAATATTATGTATAAAAACAATTTCAAAACAATTTTTTTTAAATGTACATTTTTATTATTATTTTAAAAATACTAAATAATGTATTTAAAAGACAAAAATAAAATTTTTTATATGAATTCTTGACTGAATAGCTACCTATTGTATGTATAAAATAAATTTTAAAACAATTTAACTACTTAAATAAAAATAGTAGTAAAATGCATTATTCAAAAATTTAAATTAACAAGTTGAAATGCTAATAAACGTGAGGGTATGAACAAGCTCATAAAGTTTCAAGTTCAGATAATAATATTTTGTATCTAGATGCATTGAACCTTGTACTCAGGTTAACGTGGAATAGTGATCAAGTATATAATAATATAAGCAAATAAATCTATTATGCATACACTCAACTTACTTCCTTATTTGGTTGTAAATATCAAGTTGTCTAAATATGTAAAACAATGAGACAAAAACTCATTGTTTATAAATCTAGAATAGAAAATAACTACGTAAACAACCATATATATATATATATATATAATTTCCATGTATAATAGGAATCACGGAAATATGCCTTACGGATGCTATTCTAGATATCGAACTATTTTTAGAAAGGTACAACATAGTTAGTCTTGTTTTTTTCTATTAGAGATGATACAACATACGCTATAATGTCCTAATATCTTGCCAATTACTAGAGTGGACATGATGTCGTGCAATTGGTAATAGGGTATCTATCCTCTACTCAGACTTCATGTTCCTTACTCTATCACCCTCCTCTCTCCAAAGCCTCCAAAAAAGCACTTACACAGGAGATCCATCACATCCTTTCTTTGTTCCATAAACATTTTATTATGAATAGTGATTTCAGCTTCTACCTTTCTAGCCCCTTCGACGTTTTCCAGCAGAAACTTCTGAATCTTGGCATTGAACATGTTCTTAAATAGCATGTACTTACTCACATCAGACCTGGTACTCTTCTGTTATATCTTGACCTTGTGTTTGCTAATACAAATCATCATATATTGACACTATCTCCTCTGAATAAAAACGATCATTTTCTACTATTTTAAAAGTCTCTCCTCGTCTGTTGCCGCTGCAAAAAACGCAATATAGAGCCCATCCGTTTCTTGGAAAGCAGATTTTATTGTACCACTTTTTAAAGAAATCAAATTGGGAATCGCTTTATAACAATAACATAAAACTAGCTCACTATTATTTTTTAAGTCTAAGTAATAAATACTATGCACAACCAACGCGAAAAAGCGGTAAAATTGGCTGCCAACTAGATAGCACCACCGTTAACAATTATCAACGAAATTAGTTGATTTTTGGTAAAACTGTTTCCATTAACCCAAAGGTGACGTGGTCACCTCTTCATTATTTCCCATATTTATACGACATAGCAAACGATCGATTTCGATGGCTTGACAAGCGTAGACAAACGTGGAAGAATAACAAAGTTTCTTGGCTGGTAGACGGCATCCTTGTGACATCGCCACTGCTCGCAAGGATTGACGAGGCCGCCTGATTTTTTGTCAGGGTTATCTCCCTTAGCCCAAGGGCTACATATGGTATAAGTATACCTTTAGATACCTTTTAAGTATCCTGAGTGTATGTTCGCACCCACCCGCCGTAGCGGAAGCCCAGTTATACCGCTGTGCACTCGGACCCTGCTGTTATTAGTCTAGATGCCTAGGGGCACCTAGTCCAGGATGCACCACGTGGAGGACTAACAGTCAGAAATATCACCATCATTAGAAATTGAGACTTTATAAGCATTACTCAAATCCTCAGGATCATTAGCATCCTCGAAATCGATCGTTCTACATGTCGTATAAATATGGGAAATAATGAAGAGGTGACCACATCACTAACCAAAATGAATGAACTTAAATATTCAGAACCATTAACATTTGCAAGGTTTTATTGACAACGTGAAACAATTAATATAACAAGTAGCGATGTCGGACCAGTTTTGTCCTCCTTTTGATCAGAACAGTACTTAGCGGTTTCTGTCACATGCCCAAAACATCTAGTTTTCATGGGAGTTTACTTGATAAGCATTTTAATAGCAACGTTTTGTGAATAGATAAATAAAAAATGTGAAGATGGACAAAATGAAACTCTACTAAACGCACTAGTTGAGGAACAATAAAACGTACCAACTTTTATTCAACACTGTAATAAGCTATTCCGGACAAATAACTACACTGATTTGAACATGTCACCAATTAGCGAACAATTAGGAAAAAACCGGTAGCACTAGTGCATCCTTCGAACCTGAAAGCAAAGCTTTAATGGATAAAGAAGACCATGATCTAATCATCATCATTATCGGGGATAAACACCACCAATTATTTTCACACAGGGTAGTCCAAATACCAAAACGTCTGCAAAACATCAACTTTTTCAATGTGCACTTAATGAGTGCTGTTAATTACATCGTGAGTTAAACCCCTCTAATGATCTCTGATGGCTGCATAGGGTAAACAGGTGGACGCCCGATTAAATAATTCACTTGGACGATGGGGATTAGCATAAATAAAAGGACTGAGTTCGCGTGCTACAATGTCCGTCCAAATTTTCCCTTGACCACCTGACCTTCTTTTCCATCCAGGTAATGGATGAGCTTCCATAGCTATTCTGGCTGGATGAGTGGGCGATCTACGTAAAACATGGCCAATAAATGTTAAGTGTCTTACAAATATCTGGGAATTGTCGAAATATTATATTAGTTATTAAACGGTGCGTTCAATAGAGGACAACGAGCGAAACCTTGAATCTTAAACAGCTTTGCTCTACATGAACAAGCTTTTGTGTACCCACTTAAGTGAAAGTCCAAGTTTCGCAAGAATAAAATAGAATGGAACGCACTAAACTCTTATATATTCTAATCTTGCTTTTAATAGAAATACTAATTTTGTTCCATAAAGGTTTACTTAAATGGTGAGGTTTGTTAAATCCATAATACCCCCTTTTCTACTCTAAATAGTTAAAAGTGACGTACAATTGCATCCCTGTAATGAAAACAAGATACATAGGAGCACTCTTGTTTGTAATGTCACAGCGAAAATAATTATCTAAATGACTAGGTTCTGTTCAAAAATTTATTTATTGCCAATTGATTGCTTATCGATAATTTCTAATTAAAGACTTTAAGCACTTATTAAGTACAATGAAAGTACATTTTAAATTATACATTTGATGACAGAAATATGTCGAACTAGCAACGAATTAAAAATTGTACACCATATTTATAAAACTATCTTTACAATATCGATCTAAGAACTAAGCTTACGCAAAATATATAAAAATTGTAATCCATAATCCATTTATTCAAAGAAATTAAAATCAAAGTTTATTTAAAAACCTTTCCCTGATTAAATGGTTTGTTTGGAAAATCATGCATAAAGTAATCGCGAACTAGTTGCTTCGTATCCGCAGCAGAAGGATCCAATTTTTTCCAAGAGTATGACTCATAATCTGCTTGAAGATCTCCATCAAGGTTAAAAATCAAATCAGTACCACGCCAAATCCATAAGCCAGATACGTAATTATCCTTATCTTCGCCAAATATACACATATTACCGAAAGCGAATTTGTTCATCCTGAATTATATATAGCGAATTTGTTCATCCTGAATTATATATATATATATATATATATATATATATGATTATGAGGATTTGAGTCAATTTCCAATGATAATGGTACCCGACTATTTCTCCACGTGGCGCATCCAGGACAAAATGCACCCAAGCACCTAGACCAACAGAATAGTGACCGATATGATTGGGCATCAGCTTCAGCGGATGGGAGATTACTCAAAAGTTATCTCGGGGTTTACGTATACCGCATTTAGCCCTTGGGCTATAAGATAACTCTGGCAAATCAGGCAACCTTATCAATCTTCACAACCAAAGACGCCATCAACCAGCCAAAAAACTTCGTTACTCTTCTACATTTGTTACGCTTATCAAGCATTGAAATCGATCGTTTAATGTTGTACAAATATAGAACTAACAAGAATAACTACATCACCAACCAAATATATCAATATAAAGATGTTCATCATCCCGAAGATTTGAATAATGCTTATAAGGTCTCAATTTCCAATGTTTGTAATACTTCTCCACATGGTACATCATGGACTGTGCCCCTAGGCATCTAGACTACTAACAGCAGGGACCGAGTACACAACTGTACAACTTCGGTGAGTGGGTTCAAGCATACATCCAGGGTACTTAAAACCTAGTTGCATAACGTATGTAGCCCTTGTACTAATAAAGATAACACTGACAAAACACCAGACGACCTCATCAATCTTTGTGAAAAGTGGCACCATCAAGCCACCGAAGTTGATCGCTTTATATACCGTAAAAATATAAAAATAAAAGGATGACTACGTCACCAGCCAAATAAAATATAAATTTTTTTCAAATGTTGGATAAATTGAACAACTAGATAAATAAACATACTTCTCAACACGTTGGAAAAATCCGCCAACAAGATTACATGTCATGAAGATTAGGTTCAGTTCTTTGGGATACATATACTCACAATACCAGATCGAGTAATTATCAGAATCAAAATTATTCCAAAAATAGGTCATTATTTCTTCTTCATTTTTGGTATTACTGTATACTCGTTTAAATTCTTCTAAATTGAATTTTCCAGTGGGGAGTGCAGCAAGCGGATTTTTACTAGGTTTAATTGTTTCCTCCTCTTCTTCAGACATGGGTTGTTCTACTGCTGGTTTTGGAGGTAATTTTGGCTTTTGTTCAACCTTTTGTTTAACTTCTTTCTTCTTTTCTCCTTTTGAATGCAATTCGGCATATCTTTTTGAGTCAAACTGCGCGGCCTTTACACAAAGATCTAATTTCCCAACAACTTCCAAAACTTCTGGTTGATTGGCAATCGTCACATACCAACGAAGTACATGAGGAAACGCCTTTCGGTTCTTTTCTTCATAGACATTCTTAAACAGCGGATGAAGTGCTGTAAATACTGTTATGTCCGCCTGTGATAAACGATCGCCAACAAGAAAAGTTCTAAAAAGTCACATTTTAAATTAACTTACACTTTGCTCAAAAAAACATTCAAAAAGTTAAGAACAGAATCTAAATGTGCTTTCGCCTTATCAGTATTTTGTTTGTTAAACTGAGTGATACCGAGACATGGATAAACCCATGTTGCAACCGATGGCAGGATATTGTTATCAGCAAAATTACACCACTGTGTAACTAAATGACCATTTTTAAATCCTAAAAGTAATATTTTAAAAAATGTATACCTCTTAAAAAATCTGTTCCCAAATAATAAGCAATTGCATTTATTTCAAACAAGCAAATGCTATTATCTTCAAAAACAGGAACTGTGGCAGGAGGGAATTTTTGCAAGTATGTCGGATTACTGTCTGTTTCACCAGGAATAAAATTTACAATTTTGACATTTGCTCCACTGTATTTGGCGGCAATAAGAGCTCGCCAAGACCTATGATAACCCTCAGGTGTATACAAAGTACCAGAAATTCCCATTTATTAGTACTGAAGCGTGCGAGCAAAAATTTCGCTGTAACGGCTGCGTTCAACTTACACGAATAAACAATGTTTTATTAATAATACACAGTAAATATTTAATTAAAATATTTAAAACTTTTTTAATAAAAAATACTAAATTTAAAAAAATTTTATATTTATATTTTTTGTAAAAAAAATATTAAAACTATGTATTTAATCAATTAATTTTATAAATTTTTTGTTAACATAAATTTAAAAAAACGTGTACAGTTAAATTATTTGTAATATTTTACAATATTAGCTATTGTTATGTACGTAATCAGTTATGAATCAGTCATAAAAACAGTAATAATAATAATAATAATAATAATAATAATAATAATAATAATAATAATAATAATAATAATAATAAATAATAATAATAATAATAATAATAATAATAATAATAATAGTAATAATAATAACAATAATAATAATAATTTACTTTTAATTAAAAGAGGATTTGTTACAGGTTACAGGTTGGTTCACGAGTTAAGTACAGTTTATAGGTTGATACACGAGTTGAGTAGGAACAAAAAATTTTTTGATCCTCGGATCTAGTTATTGATGATATCAGTAAGATTCAGGAGAAAATATAAAATGGATGGTGAAGTAAAGGGGATTAGTCACAAAAAAGAATTTTGAAATTAAGATAAAATTAAGGTAGATAGTGGAAATTAACAATTATAGAAAACGAACAAAAATGATTAACGTACAAAAATAATAATAAAACAAGTTACTTATTACAATGCAAAAACACTGCAATAATCTTCACAAAAAAAAAGAAAAGAGAAACCGATGAATAACGCTTTCAGTGGACGTGTAGCGTGAAGCGCGCCTCACCTCTTAAGCCGAACTTTTTTTGATTCTTGGTTCAAATGTTATCAGCATTAATATAATGAAAAAACAAAAAATAATATAAAAATTAAAGTTAAAGAATAAATATTAAATAAAGTAATAGTAAATAATATTATTGCATTAAATGGATTAGGGGTAAGTTATTTAAGATAAGTTTTCAGGATTTAAGGATTGTTTATAAGTTGAGTAGATCAAAACGCCTTTTAGGACTTGGTCTTTAAATTATCTCAAATTTTCAGGAAGTATAAAATTAATGGTGAAGTTAAAAGTGATTAGTCACAGAAAAAATTAAAGTTAAAATTAAATTATGGATAACGAGCAAAAACAATAAATGTACAAAAGTAATAATAAAACAAGTTACATATTACAACGCATAAGCACAGCAATAATCTTCAAAAAAGAAAAGAAAAAAATATGAATAACGTTCCAATGGACGTGTAGCGTGACGCACGCCTTACCTCGCTTATTAGTAAAAGAAAATTGATCATAGAAATGTTTAAAAAAATGAGTTGATTAGGCATTAGCAACCTTTGCGGAAAGTATATTCCAGAAATTTATAATTCCATGGAAGAAATAGTGTAGCCTTAACCTAGTGTTACTTTTGGGCTTACTCAATATAAGATTATGCCCCATAAAAGAGCTATAAGCTAAAGTAAAGAAAAAATTGAGTATTCCTAAATAAATGAATTAATACACCAAGATGTGGTCAACCCGAAGCTGTTTATTAATTAGTAGGAACAAATTTAAAAAATGCAGTCTATGCCAATAAAATATGTTCTTGAACGATTTGGGCAATTTAAAAACAACCCCTTGCACCTTTTATAATTTATTTATGTCAGATTTAAGGAAGGGAGTCGTCACCTGAGCACAATAATGGTGGGAATTCTTATAAAAACAACCGTTTTTACGCCATTAATAACTTCCGATTTGGATTTTCCCGTGGTTCAATTCTGTCAATTTGGCAATAAACGTTTTTCGTCCTGTCTTTGTTTTTTTAATTACTTTAAGTAATTAGTATAAACGTAGATATTGGAAGAAGTTTTGAATAGCACCAATTACATAACTTTCAATTACAAGCGAGATCTCTTGTTTAAATCGTCCTACCGTTCAAGTTTTGTAGAGTCGGCCCAGTAGCCTTTTTGGAGTCAGTCCACTAAAGGTCTTAGCCTGATACCATTTTACTCATAGAATTATCTTAGCGAGCCTAGTGTTATAACTGCAACGCTATATTTATTTAAATTATATTATGATTGGTTTGTACTCCTTACTTTTCTTTAATTATTTTTCAAAAAATATTTTTTTAAAGTTTTTATTACTTTTTCATTGCTTTAATTCACGTTTCTACCAAATATAGTAATATTTTCAAATATATTAGGAACCGAGTATCAAAAGGTATATAGCACTTTCTACATACCTCGTGCACTGTTTTGTTCTTGTTACTGAGGTTTGTGACTTAAATAAACAAAAAGATTTTCTATGATTATAAGAGAGATTCTGCCATCTTAGTACACTTTAAAATGTTAAAACTGTGTTTTGGAAATAATATTTATATTAAAGCGTACTATTTTTATTATTTTGTAGATTGCAAGAAATATTTAATTTACAAATTATACATATATATAGTATATTGTGTAGAGTCGGATTAGAAACTAAATCCTAACTTGATTCATTATTATATTTTAGGATATTTAGCACTTATTATTTTAGACATATCTAACATATTGGTACAAACAGGTTCTTTTCATTATACATTTAAAATAAAAAATTTTAAGGTTATTTAAATCCGATCTTTTCATAACCAATAGAAGTAATATCAGAATAAAAAGAAATTTTTTTCTATTCTGATATTATTTTCATTAGTTATAAATAAGTCGGTTTTTAATGCCTATGCAATTGTTTATTTTAAATTTATGATGGGAAGAACCTGTCTTAATATATGCCTTAGATAGTACTTTACCAATATTTGTAAAACATTATTTGCATAATTGTATTATACAACAACATTTGTTGTAGCTTCAAAGTATAAACCTTTATTTACTAGCATTTAAAAAAACATATATTTGTTAAAAAATGAATTTTTTGACTGAGATATATAAATATATAAAGAAAAAGTTACAAACTTTATAATATTAACAATTTAAGCAATAATCACTGTTTTTTATAATTTCTACTATCCACTTTTAATCTAAGTCTATCAGTGTACTGATATAATCCTCGGAAGCTCAATTTTTTAAAGCATAAATAAGGCTTTTTATAAGTAATACGTTTTTTTTAAAAAGCGTTGACTTGCTGTTAAAAAACGTATAATTAATATTAATACTACTTGCATCTAGACTGTAGAGAATCAAATGTACAAAGGCCCGCTTTAGTTAAAAAGCCTTTTTCAGTCTAAAAATATCAAACCTGTAGTAAAAGGCAAGTCATACTGAAAACCACATTACCAATTCTGGAGCATTATTTTAAACGTGTTTTCAATGCTCTAAAGCATCTTGTTAAATTAACAATAAAAATAATTTGTTACATTTTTTAATAATTTTTTTGCCGTTTAAATTATAATTAGTATAAATCCACTTTTGTAACTTGATACACTTTTAGCACAATAACTGTGTAGACAAGGTACGTGTGCAACCTTTTGCAAAAATATTTAGAAAAATTCACTTTTCACATGACCCTGAAACGTTAAATCGAAAATTTGTAAAAAAATAGCACAAATAATTTAATATTTGTTTTCTTCTAATTTCAGAAAAATTAATATTCATACCTTTTACAGGAACTACAGTAATCTCAATTTTTGTTTACAGCTAAATAGAATAAATATTAAAACAGACTTTAAAACTAAACTTAACAATACACTATCAATTTTTAAAAATTCAATATCATAAATTTTTTACATTTTTTTGTTTACTACCTTTAAATTTGTTTAAAATTTTGTGAAAATTAAGAAAAAATTTTGCTTGTATATCTTTGCGGTTCACTTTTACATAATTTTGAAAATATTTCATTTAAAAAATGTTTCTACCAACTAGACTCGTTTATTTTATAAATTTTTGCAATTCTATAAACATTTACACCATTTATAACGTTTTAGTGAAGTATAGAGTGAGTAAAAAAGGGGGTATACGTAACAAAATTCAAAACGTTTGTACGTAGAATAAAAATTTAACGTGTTTAATTCACTTAATTCTTGTTTATAATCTTAGAATTTTTGCTTAATTAAATTTAACCTTTGTGACGATATAGAGAGTATGTTTGTAATGCATAGTTAAATCAAGTTATTTGTATACTAACATATATTTTGAAAATTAGCGAAATGTGACAGACAAGTCAAGGGCATTTTACAGATGAAAGTGCATTAATTTTATATTCTGGACATAAAGTACATTATATTCATGGAGTAATGAGTGCTACTACAACTGTAATTAAAACAGAAACCCGTCATCGACTATATTATTTTAGCCAGATTCACAAGAGTAACAGTCGTACAAGTTTATTTCTTTACTGAACCTACTGAGGGAAGTTAAAAAACATCATTTATGATTAGATGATTTTCTTAAAAAAAAACAATAAAATATTGATTGGAAATTTTAATGTAAAATGAATCAAATACTTCCAAATATTAGACCACATGGCTATGTTGATAGAATAAATGGTAATGTTTGTAGGTTGTTAACGCTAAGCAATCGCTGTGGAAAACGTATTGACGACACATTTTTTTGCTGACAAAAATGAACACACAAGTATATTTTCCAGACGGAAACATAGCAAGCGAGATGGGCTACATTTATATTAGCACAAATAAGACGTTCGTTTTTGTAAGAGGCATCGTGGTGAGAATCTCGGTTCTCATTACAACCTTGTTGTAGGAAAATTTTAACAAAATTTATCGAAAATAGAAAATGAAAAAATTACTTCTATTTTCATGTAGTTTAGCGGTACAGCGCTCAAATTTGGACCTCGGTGGGTATGGGTTCGAATCCCATTACCGGCACTAAAATGCGGTCCCATGTTCGGCTTCGCTAAAATGTCCACTGCTGAAAGATGTTTCTCGTGCAAACATTCAAAGTAGCAAACATAAAATTAAAATAAATAAATAAAATAAACAGCCAAATAGCTCAAATCAATTATACATTCCGTTGAGAAAATAAATTTCAAAATTTGTGAATTAAACTTGAGTGGATAAATGAAGTTTCTCGGTTAAAACACCGCTTCCTTGCAACGATGCCAATGCTTACAGGAATTGACTAGGCAATCTTCTATAGGGTTAACGGATCCATAAAACTATCTGTCTACATATGGTAAATAGTTATCTTGAAATACCTTTTAAGCATCTTGGGTGCATGCTAGCACTTATACATTGAACGGAAATCGAGTGAAAGCCCAGTTATACCGCTATGTACTCGGTCCCTGTTGTTATTGGTATATATGCCTGTTGGTACTTAGTTCAGAATGCACTACATGGAGGATGAACAACCAGGAATATCACCATTATTGGAAATCGAGACTTTATAAGCATTGCTCAAATCCTCAGGATCATTAGTATCCAAACTCAACTCCAAACCCTTTTGTAAAATTGTGAAACAGCTGTCAGGAGCTAAGAAAAATATCATTATTTCAATCAAAAGAAAACATAATTTTTTCCTTTAACATATGATAAAAAATCATTGAGATAAGTAAAACATTTTGCAAAGAAATCATTCTACCTTTAGAGGTTTTGACATAGATAAAGATAATGATTATAATGTAAAATCTGAAAAAAATTATTGATTAAATTTTTGTAATGGAAATGATTCATGTAATTTAAACCTTCAAAGACAATAAAGCAATGCGATCATGAGAATAATTGACTTTCGTATGATGAATGAGTTCGTTACAACTATAAACGAAGAAAAGTAATTGGTTAAAGTCTACGTTTATTATCTAAAAATCCAGCAAAAACAATTTTAAAATGAACACCTAAAAATAGATAAAGACAAGTAGATAAATGACAATAAACTACCAGCTAAAAGCCATTTAGGAAAATATATTTAAATGAATGTCACGTGGGATAAAATAAAGTACAATCACGTGGAACAATCTCGTTGCTTCATGTTGGTTAAAACAATAAGGTTTTTGTAATTGTACTAAAACTTGGTAATATAATTATTAATTATGTTCAAATTTATACACAAATCAAGTTTGCATTTTGTTAAATCAGCATTTTACTTCTTTGGCTATAGCTATTTTTAAAACAATCAGAAAGAAAACGTAGTTTAATATTTATGTCTTGATTTTGATTATTCCTGTAACTCACAGGAAAATGCTTGTATTACCTAAACTTCTCCATCAACTATAGAATTAAAAAAATAATTTAGTTTTATTACGGCGCCGGGACCAGGGTGATCACGGTGGAGACTCGCCATTGCCTGCGACAGTCCCTAATCGGGCTTGCTCGAACGTGTAGTTTTTGCCAGTGGGGAGGTCTACAATCATCCCCGGGATGGTCTAACGATAGAGCGCTCGATTTGGACCGGAGTGGGTATCCGGGTTCGAATCCCACCACCGGCCAACTAAATGCAGGCCCATGTTCGACCTCGCTAAAATGTCCACTGCTGAAAGGCATGTTCCTCGTAAAACATTCAAAGTAGTAAACATAAATAAAAATAATAAAAAATTATATTATAAACTAAATATAACTATAATTTATTTAATATATATCACATCTGCATACATATATTATATTAAAAGTCAAATATCAAGGAAAATTACCATTGTTTCTTCTATTATACAGCACAAAGTACTTGATAATAAATGCAATTGCCTTTTTTCATAACCACCTATCTTGGCTGGTTTCAGTATGCTCTTAAATAAGTTGTTCATTTAACCCCATTTTTACTAAAATGGGGTTTAAATTACGAGTTCCGTGGTCGTTAAGTTATATTGAGAGAACAATATGTCGACACCTGTCTGGACATCAATAGAGTCGTGAAGATGTTGTCTGATGTCCAGTAGTTTGATATTACAACGATATCAAAGTCTAACTAATCTAAAATAGGTGATTAGCACTTAGTCAGTAAAACTAGAAGCTCTCAAAGAGTTGGGAGAAAGGAGAACATAAAGTAATGGAACGACGTGTATTATCATAAATAATAATACAAAAAGTTAAATTTATGCGGCGAAAATAACTAACGGTATTATTATAATATTATATTATACAAAAGCCTTTTACTTTAAAAATAAGCATAGGGCAATAAGGCAACAATTACAGCAAAAACAACAAAGTTTCGTTAGCATTGAACATTCTGCAAATCAAAGGTTGAACTTCCTTTCGGCTTTCACTCAACCCTGTCATCCAAATACGTGCGATCGCTTCTTTGCCGTTGTTTGCCGGAATGGCATCCTCTTGTGTTGTTTCCATAGCAGTATAATTTTTTTACAAAGGCCAGGTTGCTAACCTTACGCGCTCAAACTCTCCTCCTTTATCCAGGGTTGGGACTGGCTAGATTGAATCATTTCTGATCCAAACTAGGCGGAGTTACTAACGGCAAGTCTCATCTAAAACTAATAAAAATGTCTCGTCAAAGCACTACTTTATTTTTTAAAATTTTATGTTTACTACTTTGAATGTTTTACAAGAAACGCGCATCTTTCGGCAGTGGACATTTTAGCGAAGCCGAACGTGGGCCCGTATTTTGTAGGTCGGTGGTGGGATTCGAACCCGGATGCCCACTCCGGTCCAAATCGACCGCTGTACCGCTAGACCACCCCGGCAATATATATAAATTAGAACATTTTTTCTCTACTGTTCATTTACAGATTACGTTCTACCATTAAATAACCAGTTTATTTTAATTTTTGAAATTATACAACAATTTACGGAAATATTGGTTTTTTAACTTTTCTTTGTATAATATCTATATAACAAATATCTCTAAATAAATGTAGAATAAAAATAGGGTACTTTGTAGCATTTATTATCACTTTAAATTCTCAATATGTTTCTTTTTTTTAAGTAAGCGGGAAATTAAACCTAATTTATCTGTATCGTAAAGTGAACATCTTCTATGACCTTGTATCTATTTGCAATTTTACGTAGTTGTATTACACTATTTATTATTTACTCTAACTGTATTGATATATTAAAAATTTTATTAGATTTAAAAAAACCTACGTCATCTTTATTTTTGATGTGGCATCAATCAAAGCTAATGGAATGTAAAAACAACATAACAAAAGAGAAACTAACATATAAATAATAGATATGTAGTAATTTAATCACAAAATATTTCAAAAATATAAAAACAAACAAATGTAATCACAATTTTTTTTTGAATATTGAACTAACGCTTCCAACTAGTTTTTGGCTCAAAAAGTGCCATTGTAGTTATATTAACCATTTTCTTAATTAATAATATTCATAAGCCCTAGATCCCACGCTTACGTAATATACGCAATTGTAACAAAACGATTATTCAAAAAGATGTCAACAGCATATCTAATACAGAAAACGCAATATATACAGTAGTAGTAATTACAATGATATACAATCACATGAACTAGCAAAAAACCAACAATATAAAATTCGTAATTATTTGAAAAATACCTCCATATGTTGAATATTTTGTATAACTATTTAATGATTTTTGGTAAAATCAATTTAATTCGCAAAAACATATTTCTATGTGTACATATATGACAATGGTGATTTTTATTTTTGTCAATAATGTAAATATTATTATACTTTTTCATAATTCCATTTAACTTCGTAAAATTAATGAAAAACATTCATCTACTCGCCAACGCATCTTTAAAAGAATTAAATTAAACTATGCCAACAATTTGATCGACAAAATTGCATTTAATAAATCGAATTAAAAAAATACAATTGAAATTTCAAAAAACATGTAAAAATTAAATACATGTGCATTCCAAGTTGGCTGGAAGTAATACAAGTTAAATATAAAACATAACATCACAAATATGATTAATCTCTGTTAAGTAGGTGTATAATTAAATTCAAATACTAAAAATCAATATAATGGTAAAAAATATACACCTAGATAAAAAACCACGAGCTTCGAGTCATGTTTGAAAAATAATCCAATTCGTTTTTATATAAATAGATTAAAAAAAGTTCGAGATAAAGGTAAAAAATGAAATGAATCATTATCATCATCATCATCATCAGGCGCATGGTACGTTTATATGAACAAAAAAGAATAAACTCAACGTTGGGTCTTTAAGTGACTGGAGTGGTTTCTGAAATGGCGGAATGCATATCCTGAGATTGTTCTTCAGATGAACACAATTTCAATGAATCCAAATGTGGACTGAAGTCTTTCAAAATGTTCCAAATTGCTTCTAAATAGATTTAAAAAAATAATAGCAATGTGTTGACAAGGCACAATAAAAATGAATTAATGAAAAAATCAATATATTATACAAACATGAAATCCTTTTTCAATGAGAGGACATTCATTCATTTTGGTTGCTGACGTGATCATCTCTTCATTATTTCCCATATTTATACACCATATAAACGATCAACTTCGAGGGATTGATAAGCGAAACAAACGTAGAAGAATAACGAAGTATCTTGACTAGTAGACGGCATCTTTGTGATGGCGCCACTGTTAAGATTATTTCCCTTAGCCCAACGGTTACCCATAGTATATGTATACCTAAAGATACCTTTTAAGCATCCTGTGTGTATGCTAGCACCCAACCACCATAGCAGAAACCCAGTCATTAGTCTAGATGCCTAGAGGCACCTAGTCCAGAGTGCACGACGTGGAGGATGAACAGTCAGGAATATCACCATCATTGGAAATTGAGACTTTATAAGCATTACTCAAATCTTCAGGATCATTAGCATCCTAGTAGACAATAAAAATAAGTCATTTTAATCACAAAATTAGACCATTCTACTCGCGTAGTCTGTGCGTTACAAGTCACAAACTAAAATAAAAATTAATTTACATTCATACTTATCAATATCTGTAGAAGAGTATACAGCAATTGCAAATAAATTACTGTTAGTTGTCCTACTTCGAACTCCGCCTAGTTTGGATTAGAAATGATTCAATCTAGCCAGTCCCAAGCCTGGATAAAGAAGGAGGGTTTGAGCGCGCAAAGTTGGCAACCTGGCCTCTGTAAAAATTTATACTGCTGCGGAAACAATGAAAGATGACGTCATTCCGGCAAACAACAACGTTTCTGGATGGCAAAGTTACCAGATGACAAGGTTGAGTGAAAGCCGAAAGAAAGCGCAATCTTTGATTTGCAGAATATTTAACGCCAACGAGACTTTGTTATTGTTGTTTTGCTGTAATTGTTGTCTTATTGCCCCATGCTTATTCTTAAAGCAAAAGGGTTTTGTAATAAATAAATAAATAAAAAATTTGTCCTACTTCGAGGTTGAAATTGTAGAAATCCAGTCTGAAGAACAACCTGGACTCTTACAGGGTTAGAGATCATAAAGCTTGACAAATCTGAAGGAAGATGTCTCAGATGCATTTGGCACAACACCCATTTCGCATCCTTCATATCAAGGAATTGGACGAAAAAGATCAGCAAACGCCAAATTCGAAATAACCTTCAAGTTCGTAGAAATCCTGATGCAATCTCGCGTATCGCAACCCTGGCTTGTCCAAATGTCGATTGGAACAAGAGGAAAGGTGGTCACAAAACGTACTTGGACGGGTTCTGTTTGGGATAATTTTCACACTATCTTGCTAGGGGCCTTATCTTCAAACTAATGGCTAGGTCAATGGACTGATACATCTGTAGACACCTCCGAGAACCGTGAACAATAAAAAGGAATTATTCGAACTGTTATGCAAGCTTGAAATTAATGAAGATGTGGCTTTGCCACCAACTTTTGTATTTTTAATAAAAGTCAATTAAAATAATCTCGTTTATATACCATATGCCCAATAAAAATTACCTTTTATATGTTCCAGGTTCACATTTGTGTCTTCCTGTAAAGGATTGTCAAATCGTTCAGCTATAGGCTCGTCTGACTCATCGTGATATATAGCAAAATATGGATGTTCCAAAGCCTGGCACGCTGTCAAACGCCTGTCAGGATCCAGGTGGAGCATTTTCTGCAAAAGATCTACAGCTAATATTAAAAATAAGATCGTTTTAAAAAGGTGGCCAAACAATTGAACTAATAAATTTGTATTTTAATAATTATAAATACATACCATCATATGGAAACGAATTGAAATAAACATATAAATCTTGCGGTTGCGACGTATGTATGCCAAGAATAAAATCGCGGGCCTGTAAAATGACAACGTAATAAACTTTATATCCATTTAGGTAAAATGGCATCTCGTGTAATCAAACAAAGTGAACAATCAAAGCAGCAAATAGAAACATGAAGGTCCACACAAGACCGCTATACAGTCGGTCAATTGTCCACTCCAGCCCAAGTCCAAAACGTGCCATATTCATACGGCATCTAAAAGAATCGACTTCGATGGCTTGATAAGTCTAACAACAACGTAGAAGAATGACGCCGTTTCTTGACTGGTAGACGGCGCCATTGTTTGCAAAGATTGACAAGGCCGCTTGATTTTTTGTCAGGGTTATCTCTCTTAGTCCAAGAGCACCATATGATATACGTATACCTTAAGATAGCCTTTAAGTACCCTGGGTGTATGCTTGCACCCATCCGCTGTACCGGTAGCAGCCCGTATAATAATAATAATCATAATGATTAGTGAATTGACTAAAGTGGGGAATAACTGACTGCATATCGGCTTGTTTGCGATGTTAATAATCCTGAAGATTTGAGTAATGTTTATAAGGTCTGAATAATGGTGATATTCCTAACCGTTCGTCCTCCACGTGGTGAACCCTAGACCAGGTGTCAACAGGCATCTAGACTAATAACAACAGGATCCGAATGCACAGCGGTATAACTAGGCTTCCGCTACGGCGGGTGGGTGCAAACATACATCCAGGATACTTAAAAAATATCTTAAGGTATGCGTATACCACATGTAGCCGTTGAGCTGAGGGAGATAACCCTGACAAAAAATCAAACGACCTGATCAATCTTTGCGAACGATGGCGATGTTGCAAAGATGCCGTCCACCAGTCAGAAAACGTTCAATTTCTACATATGTTACGCTTATCAATCCATCGAAGTCGATCGTTTGGAAAATGAATGAAGAGGTGACCACCAAGTGACCAACCAAAATGAATAGAAAAAACAAAACGTTTGTTTTTACAATATTGACATGTATATCGTACTTCCGGACTTGTAATTTTTTGCATAAATTCATCGTCTGGCAAACCGAGCAGATTTAAGACCAATTGTATTTGATGCACGTGATTGCCACCTTTGAATAAAGGTTTTCGCGATTTCAATTCGGACATGATACAAGCGACAGACCAAACATCCACTATTACAAAACAAATCAAAATTGCAATTAATAACATATTCGTCGGCCAAATCAGTTCAACGAAATGTATGTTTCAACAACTTTTCACCAATTCCTATGCCACTGCTGTATTGATAATTTCTACAAGTCCAAATATTGGCAAGTGGTGATACACCAAAAATCAACTTAAAACACGATAATATTTTTATGTAAAGATTTAAATATTAGTAAATTGGAAAATGTTTTCAACGTAGACACGTGATTTTAGATTAAACTGCATTTTTGACAAAGCTATCTTTTATTTGTTGCGGTAGGTGACGCATCATTGACATTCATGAACTGAATGAACAATGTCCAAGTTTGAATAAATTGTCAAAATCCTATACGAAAATCTAATTGGATGTGAATTGAATTTAGGGGGGGGAGAGAGAGGAATAAATGAAGTTTCTTGGCGACGACGTCAGTGTTCACAGGAATTGGCGAGGCAATCTTCTGTAGGGTTGACGCCAATTGACGGATTCACAAACCTAACCGACTACGCATGATAAAAAGTTACCAGTAAAAGTTTAGTTATACCGCTGTGCACTCGGTTCTTGCTCTTATTAGTCCAGATGCCTGTTGACTCCTAGTCCAAAATGCACTACATGGAGGAGGAACAGTCATAAATATTACCATCATTGAAAATTGGGACTTTGTATAAGCATTACTCAAATCCTCAAAATCGCTAACATCCCAATTTACCAATATAGAGTTTGAACAGCAACAACAAAAGAAACTTGCCTGATTCATTGTAATGCATCCAATTGAGCATAATTTCTGGAGCCCGATACCATCGAGTAGCTACGTAGCCTGTCATCTCTTCTTGCCGTTGTCTGGCCAAACCGAAGTCAATAATTTTCAATTCGCAATCTTCATTGACTGCTATGTTGGCCGGCTTTAAATCTCGATGAATAAGACCTACACTGTGCATGTACTGTGCAACAAAAATGTATCAATTGCATTATAATATGAGAAGGCAAGCGCATTTTCAGCTGTAATTAAGTTTGAACTTGGCCTAAATCCAATCCAATTTGTATTCCCCCACCCACCCAATAAGCAAAACCATAGGCATCGGAAGTGATACGTTGGTCTAAGGAGATGTACTATTGTTACAAATGTGTACCAGCCCCCAAGATTCCCAATTCAAAAGTAAGAACTTCAATCATACATACAATGTCATTCAACTGTTAAAGCAATATTCAAAAAAACCCCAAATTTCTGTAGCAAGATTGAAAAACTTGTGACCAAATGGCAAGACTATAGTAAATTTCCAATCCGTAAGTACAGCTGGCAACATGCAAAGTCCTCTTCGTCATTCATTTCATTTCGGTTGGTGACTCGGTGGTCACCTCTTCATTATTTTCCACATGTGTACGACATATAAGCGCGATCGACTTCGACGGCTTGATAAGCGCAACAAACGTGGGAGAATAACAAAGTGTTTCTTGGCTAATAGACGGCATCCTTGTGACGTCGCTACTGTTTACAAAAACTGACAATGTCGCCCGAATTTTTGTCAGAGTTATCTCCCACAGCTCACCGGCTACCCATGGTATACGTATACCTTTTAAGTATCCTGGGTGTATACTAGCACCCACCCACCGTAGCGGAAGTCCAGTTATACCGCTGTGCACTCGGACCCTGCTGTTATTAGTCGAGAAGCTTAGAGGCACCTAGTCCAGGATACACCACGTGGAGGACGAACAGTCAGGAATATCGCCATCATATCATCATCGTCAAAAAGTCAAATTGGCAGGTGTCTTGTTTCATTAATCGTTACAAATAAATTAATATCTGTTTTATATTGTCAATAATATCCCCCAAATCGCAATCAACAACGTAGCAAAACGTTTCGACGCAATCGAAAAACCTAGAACACTATTTGCTTGTCCGGTGCATTAAGATGGATTGGCCATGTTTTACGTAGATTGCCCACTCATCCAGTCAGAATAGCAATGAAAGACCATCCATGACCCAAATGGAAAAGAAGGCCACGTGGCCAACGGAAAATTTAGACGGACATTGTGGCACGCGAACTCAGTCCTTTTATTTATGCTATGCCCCCTCGTCCAAATAAATTACTTAATTGGGCGTCCGTCTGTTTATCCTATGCAGCCAACAGAGATCATTGGAGGGGGTTTAACTCGGGATGTAATTATTGTCAGTACACCTCAAGTGTCGTTCATTAAGTGCACATTGCAAAAGTTGATATGTTTTTGCAGACGTTTTGGTATTTGGACAACCCTGGGCAATAATAACCGGTGGGGGGTGTTTATCCCCTATGATGATATTAATATTTCATGAATGAAATATCAAAAAATCGTAATTAGAAATAGGGTACTTACTTTCAGACCTCTTAAAATTTGATACACAAAAAATCGAATTTGATCGTCAGATAGATCTTGAGTTCCAATAATTGCACTCAAATCAGCAGCCATTAGCGGAGTAATTAGATAGCTTTGGATTTTAAATAAATACAAAAAACGATCGATAATTATGTACTGATACACAACAATAACAAAAACTTGTTCCGTAACCGATTTCACATATATTACTCGTTCGTGATATATGTTCAATAAAATAAAAAATTAACGATCAATGTTATTCTTCGTTTGGGATGCACCACATGCAAGTACACAATCAACAATTTCACCGTAAACGGAGATTGAAGCATTACTTAAATTATCAGGATCATATCACACATTTTTATTGGTACTGGGATAGGATAAAGAAATAAAAAACCTCGATTAATTAGCTAATAGATTATTAATAATATATCTTTTGTTTGTATTTGTAATACACATTTCATTTCATTCATTTTGGTTGGTGACTTGATCAGCTCTTCATTCATTTTCCACATTTATACGGCATAGCAAACAATCAACTTCGGTGGCTTGATAAGCGTAACACAAACGTAGAAGAATAACAAAGTTTCTTGGCTGGTAGACGGCATCCTTGTGACGTCGCCACTGTTCGCACAGATTTACGAAGCTGCCTAATTTTTTGTCAGTTACCTCGCTTAGCCCAAAGGCTATATATATATATATATACCTTAAAATACTTTTCAACTATTCTGTGTGTATGCTTACACACCCGCCGTAGTGAAAATCCCCAGTTATACTGCTGTGCTGGAAAAAAGAATGCGAACAGAAATTTTTTCCACTTTTTAAATAAAATATGTATAAAATCCCAAAAATATACAGTTAAATTGAGTTTGTTAAAATTTTAAACTTACACTTCAGTAAAATCTTTGAGAGAAACTTGAGGTGAAAATGTATCAATTAGGCACAAAATCTAAATTAAAAAAAACAAACAATTAAATTCATCAATGTCAATGGTTCAAAAAACCCTCAAATACTTTCGATCTATTATAGCAAAGAATTAATTTGATATATTAACAAACTTGTAAGCAAAAGTAAATAGTACGTTTAGCCAAATTATATTAAACAATCTAAAAAACGGCATGCAAAAATGTTACCATATATTTATTGTTTCAGCTATACCAAAACTTATAAATAAAAACACAGAAAATATTCAAACCAATGCTATAAAAATACATTAATAAAACTTTATACTATTGTAAAATTGTGCTAACCAAGTATGAAAAAAATTGTAAAAACTATTATTCAACTAATTATTTTACCACCATTATATCTATTTAGTTTAAAAATTCAATACAATTTATTTTGAAAACAATTGTGACAGCAATGCTAATAATCCTGAAGATTTAAGGCAATACTTGTCAAGTCTTAATTTCCAATAATCCTGCTTCCGTATTTGTACGTAATGTATCCCGAACTCCAACCAATAAGAATTGACGAACGAGTGCGCAGCAATATAACTGGACGTTCACTTTTGTAAAAACATACACTCAAGGTATTTAAAAGACATTCAACATATACTGATATCACACATCGCTGTTAGGATTAGGGGAAAACCTTGACAAAAAATCAGGCGGGTTTATTGATTTTTGCGAATGGCGCACCATCTATGAACCAAAACACTTCACTACCTTCATATGTTTGTTGTGAATACAAGGCTTACTTCGTTTATAAATATGGGAAACAATCGTTCGAAATAGTCTGTGAATACGGGAAGTATAGGGATGTCAATGATCCTGAGGATTTGAGTAATGCACTTACACTTATAAAGTCTCAATTGCCAGTGATGGTGTTATTCCTGACTGTTCGTCCAGGTTGATAAACCTGACAAAAAATGCGCTCAACTTTATTTCAAACAAAAGTACCTAAACCCATTTATACATATCGAGGAGTTGACTGGTGCATATAAAGTCTCAATTTCCAATAATGGCTGTTCGTCCTCCACGTGGTGCATCGTGGACCAGATGTCAACAGGCATCTAGACTAGTAGCAACAGGGTCCGAATACACAGCAGTATAACTAGGCTTCCACTACAGTGGGTGGGTGCGGGCATACACGCAGGATACTTAAAAAGTATTTTAAGGTATACGTATACCATATGTAGCAGTTCGGCTAAGGGAGATAATTGTGGAAAAAAATTCAGGCAGCCTCGTCAATCTTCGCGAACAGTGGTCAAGCCACAAGAATGCCGCGTCTACCAGTCAACAAAATTTGATATTCTTCTACAATTATTACGCTTATCAAGCCATCAAAATCGATCATCGGCTATGCCATATAAAAATGGACAATAATAAAGAGGTAATCACATCGCCAACCAAAATGAAATAAATAATCTCATGTCACGAAACTCATTTAATTTTAACTTTAACTTAAAAGCCCACATTTTCTATTTTTAGCTAAGGGCATCGACTAAATCTAAACCCAAAACCGCTTAATCCAAAAAGTGGATGCTAATGATCCTGAGGATTTGAGTAATGTTTATAAAGTCTCCATTTCCAATGATAGTGATATTCCTGACTGTTCGTCCTCCACGTGGTGCATTCTGGACTAGGTGCCTATAGGCATGTAGACTAATAACAGCAGGGTCCGAGTGCACAGCGGTATAACTGGGCTTCCGCTACGGCGGGTGGGTGCGAACATACACCCAGAATACTTAAAAGGTATCTAAAGGTATACGTATATCATATGTAGCCCTTGGGCTAAGGGAGATAACCCTGGAAAAAAATCAGGCGGCCTCGTCATTCTTTGCGAACAGTGGCAACGTCACAAGGATGCCGTCTACCAGTCTAGAAACTTTATTATTCTTCTACGTTTATTACGCTTATCAAGCCATCGAAATCGATCGTTTATATGTCGTATAAATATGGGAAATAATGAAGAGGTGACCACGTCACCAACCAAAATGAAAATGAAATTTAATCCAAAAACTAGGTTCCAAATAACAACTAACGTCGTGTTTTTAGAATTGATAAAATAATCTTAACACACACACATACACATACAACATCAATATAAAAAACTTGAAATAAAATTTCAATTTAGAAAAAAAGTAGGAAAAGTTACATCAGTCATCATATTCGCAAGAGCACCGATAAAATTTACAGTCTAAAATTAACATCCTAATATTAGTGTGCTAACGTATACTAAAACTTTATATATACATCAATGGCCAATTAGGTTAAATTGCTACTAATAATATTAATTTGAAATTTGAAATATCAGAATTACATTTCAAAAATTAAAACCAGTCAAACAAATCATTAAATATACTCACATTCTCATGATCCATCTGTGACAAAATATTTAATTCCCTGTAAGTTCGTTTAGCATATTCTATGTTAGCAAACGGCTTTGTAAGTTTTTTGATAGCCACATTACGTTTTAAATGATCATCAAATGCAGAACTGAAAACATTGGGGGATAAAAATACAATAGTTATGAAAATAATAAAATCCAAAATTTTCACTAAAATACTAATTTTATACATCAAGGGTACTTAAAAGGTACCATAAGGCATATGTATACCATATTCTAAGGGAGATAATCCTGGTAAATAATCAGGCGGCTTCGTCAATCTTTGCAAACAATGGCGCTGTCACAAGGATGCCGTCTACCAACCAAGAAACTTCGTTATTCTTCTACGTTTGTTAGGCTTATAAAACGGTTGGGGTCGATCGTGTCACCAATCAAACCATTTTTTAAATAATAAAACTAACCAAACTGTTCCATAGGCTCCATATCCAATCATTCTGATATTCTTATAACGACTGGGCAAACACCATTCAACTTGATTCAATTGAATATTAACGAACCCTGGTTTTGTGGGAACATTTTTTGTCGTAGTCATGAACCTAGAACAAACATAAAATTTAACAGTTCGTTGTTTTACTGCTTCATTTAAAAATTGAAATAATTATTTAAAAATAATCAATAATTGTTTTCATTAAACTAAAAAATTAGTAGTCATTAAATCACTTAAAACCTTTATAAATTTGTTATAAAAAAACAAGTCTAAAGTGCCAATTAAAAACAGTTCAAAAATATTAATATACAAATGTTATATATATATATATATATCAAAACAATTGAACTTTTATTAAACATCAAAATTTAAAAACTTTTGTATTTAAAATACACCTTAAAAATTGTTTATATAGATTTGTCTAAACATTCCATAACACTAATAAATATATAATAAAATAATAAAAGTTGGTAGCAAATCTACCTCTATTAATTCCAAGTTCTCACTGACCTAGTTATTAGTAAAAATTTAAATAATCCGATCAATTTAAAGTATTTATTTAGAAAGTTACATTCACTTACTCGCACATATCCAGAAAAAACTATTGAATCAAACAAAGCAGATAAAAAAGTTGTAATAATAGTGTTACAAAAGTCAAAAAATACAATAAAGAAAAAATATTAAAAATAAAAAGACAACAATCAAACCTGTTTTCAAACTGAATTTTTTTTAAAATTAGTATTGTATAAACTTAACAAGTAAATTTTTATTTAAAAAAGTATTATTTTTTATTAAAACACACCACTGAAACTAAATGCGGGTCGAGTTTACCTTTTCCAAATGTCCACTTACTGAAAAATATCGTAATACATTTAAGCAATAATTTTTCAACTTTAATTAAATGTACAACTACTTCACAAAAATTTCTATCCTTAAATTTTAATCCCATAAATAACTAAAATATAATTTCATTTACTGACCAAATGGGTACTTTTTCAAACTCACAAAAAATCAGGAAATTGGTATAAGTCCATTAAATAGTATATGGTAAGTTCGAACTATGACAGTTTATTAAGAACAACATAACTATTAAATCCTGAATATTTAACGATTGTTATCACTTAGTTAAATAATATGAACACTTATAATTATTAATTTTTCTTTTAAATTTGTTATTTGTGAGTTATATTCCTTTGTTAGTTTAAATACTTCGGTGAGTATGACTGATAAATTTATGATTTCTATAGGACTAAATAAAAGCAGATCTTAATTTATTTGCTTACTGTTATTGTAGTCTATATGAGTAAATAACTTTAAACCAAGTATTTCTAATTAATACATACTAAATTAAATTATCGTATAACGTCCGCATACTTATTAAACTTTCAAGTACATATAAAACGTGATGCTTTATTGTAAACTAACAATTTATTCATTTTATACTACTACATTCAGCAGTGGACATTGTTTAGCGAAGCCAAACGTAGGCCCGCATTTAGTGGATCGGTGGTGGGATTCAAACTCCCATGCCCACCAGATCTAAGTAGAGTGCTGTGCTGCTAGATCACCCCGTGAACAAAACAGTTAAACCATTAATATAAATAGTTTAATCGCAATAAAATAAATTTTAACCAACTTAAATATATAAAAAAGGAATATGTTTGACTTATTGAAATAAGGCATTTTACCCAAACAACATTTAAAAAGTTAATATTTAATATCTACATAAGTTATAACATTTTAAAAATCTTATTTAATTTAAAAAGTCAGTAATCCCTTTATTTAAATGCAAAGATAAAATTATATAATCATAATAAAAAAGTATTTTATAAAATATTTAAAATCATTAAATTTTAAAGCATTGGGTTCCCTTTATAATTCCAAATATAGACTTAACATTATATATATCTCTCAGTTTATCTCAGTTTACATCTTCTATTATTTTTATTTAAAATATAAAAATTGCCAAACAAAAAACCCTACCATGCTTTCACCAATAATAAAATTGAGAACAAAATAAACGACCGCGGGATAAACAAAAAAACAGATTATCAGGTTACAGATTGGTACTTGAGTTTAGTGAGAGAAACTCCTTTTAATCCTCGGTTCAAATGTATCTCCAATATCATGTTGAAAGAACAAGAAAGTTGGGTAAATAATAATAACAATAATTAACAATAGAAATCAAAAAGGAAAACTACTTAGAAAAATTTCGTGGGGCATATTTATCGTAGGATGTTTTTGAAAGCATAGAGACTGAGTAATGACAATATTAGAAGATAGGCTATTCCAGGCCGTAATGACCCTATGGGAGAAATGGTGTAACCTTAACCAAAAGTTTGCCCTGGGTTTGACCAGTTTGAAATCATGACCCCTAAGTGAATTTTGGGCTATGGTACATAAAGGGAAGTTTAAGTCAGAAGTAATAAACTGACATATCAGAAACAGATTACCCGGAGCCGTCTGTCACATAAAGGAAACAGTTTTAGAAATTGCGGTCTTTATTGGTATGGTAAATATTGGATAAATCTAGACATTTTGAAAACCCAATGATAGTGAAAATCGTCCCGAACAGCATCCATCGAAGTACGTTTGACCACCTTTCCTATTCTTCCAACCGGTATTTGGACAAGCCAAAGTTACGGAACGTGAGATTACATCAGGATTTTTTACGAAGAACGTGTCCCAACCTGCGTAATCTACGTTGTCGCGATACCAAAGAAGGAAGTTCATGAAATAAGAGGTCATCTAGAATTTGGCGGTTACAGATCTTTTTCGTCCAGTCTCTTGATATGGATGATGTAAAATGAGTGTTGTGCCAAATATATCTAACATATCTTGCCTTAAATATGTTAAGCTTCATGATCTCTAACTCTGTAAGAGTCCAGGATTCAGCCGTGTACAGAAGCACTGTGCGAACCAACGAAAAGAAAATGTTCATCTTTGTCTTTGGATTGATGTTCTTTCATTTCCATAATGGAGTAGCAAGTTTTCCAAACACAGCAGCAGCTAAACAAATTCGACTATTTACTTCATTAGATGAACCTCCGTCAAAAGTAATCAAAGAGCCCAAATACGTAAATTGGTTTACATTGGGAAGCACAGCATAATTTAATACAATCCTCGCATCAGGAGCCTGTGACGTCATGATGACTGAATTTTTGGGATTGATCTTCAAGCCATATTCACCAGAAACTTTCACAAGAAAATCTAATGCTCGCTGCAGTTGATCTTCATTTTCAGCTAGAACAGCATCGCCAGCGTATTCTAAGTCGGTGATGGGCTTTGTACCAACACACACGCCTTCAATTTGTCCAGAAACCTTGGCAAATATAATATCGATTGCATAGTTGAACAAAAGCGGAGCAGTCACACAGCCTTAACGGACACCACTGCGAATTTCGATCAGCTTTGTAGTAGATCTGTTGCAACTGTGGATTACAGCAATTGAGTTCTTGTACAGAGCACGTAAGAGATTCACAAGTTTTAGCGGAGTTCCGTCACGTAACATAACTATCCAGAGTCGTTTTCTGTTTAACGAGTTGAAGGCTGAAGAGTAGTCTATGAACCCTGAAACTTTATCCGAAATTCCAGGATGCGCCGGAGCGTGCGAATCTGATCAACGCATCTCAAGCCACGATAAAAACCAGTTTGGTTGGGACGTGTGGTCTTCTCCTTCTCTGGGTGAATCCTATCAACCATCGCTGATGTGGCAATTTTTTCAGCTATGCAAAGTAAACGGATGTGAACAGGAACAATAGTAGCACGATGCCAGTCTTCAAGGCACTGCTCAGTTGTCCAGAAATTAGTTATAATGTCAGAGGTCTTCAGTAAGCCGCGACGGACCGTATTTGAAGATATGGAGGAATTCTGTCAAATCCAGTGGCTTTCCTAGGTTTGAGTTTACTGTATATGCGCACAATATCATCGACAGTTGGAGGTTCTACGTAGGAACTGTATTAAGATTGAATTGATCTTGCAACCAGCCTGTTGTGATTTCAGAATGGTTTAAATTCTGGTAAAAGTAAAGTAACCAGTCTTCGTTTGAAAAGCCAAATGATCCAACTTCAACTTTGTTACTTGTATACTTTTCCACTGTCATTATGGCGAGAACGAAAGAAAATTAAGTGAATTCGCTGCTAGGTGCAATATGGTTCTCACAAATACATTTTTCCAACACCCCGCAAAACATCTGACAATATTTCGTACAAGTTGTAACCGGAACTTTATCATGGAAACAATGTTGCCATCGTTGGACTGACATATTGGTGTACGCCTCCGAAAACCATGACCAGTGAAAAGGAATTATTCGAGATGCTTTGAGAACTTGGAACTAATAAAGAGGTAGCTTTGCCACCAACTTTTATTATTATTATATCAGCTCCAGTTGTTGTCCCAAATTGGGAATAAATGAGTAATGGAACATTTTGAAACAAAAGATCGATATAGCTGGTTTGGTGCTCCCCCGTTCAATCAACTTAAAAAGACCAAACTGGTTGTCTACCAATTCTTTATGTTCAAGCAAAGGTAGCCATAAAAAAAGTGAAACAAAATCATTGCGTGCGGAATTTTGAAAATATTATGTGGAGGATGAGCAAAGACATTGGGATTCTGTAGCAAATGAGCTAGAGATTTCTACTCGCCATAATAACAGTAGAAAAGCATACAAGAAATTGGATTAGCTATGCTGTGGCAACAAAACTAAAGTTAGATCACCTGGCATTTCAAATGAAGACTGGTTACTCCACTTTAATCAAACTTTAAACCATCATAATATCACGACAGGATGGCTGCAAGACCAATCCATACTTGACAGTTCCTTCAGCAATTTATCTAATCTCCGTACAACCCCTCACTATTGATGACATTATGCGTAGTTGCAGAAAACTCAAAGCCAAGAAAGCTGCGGTTTTTAACGGAATTCTTCCATATGTCCTCAAATATGGTGCTCTGTGGTTTATTGAAGGCCTTTGAGATATAATGGATTTCTGGACAACTGAGAAATGCTCTGAAGACTGTCACCGTACTACTATTGTTCTTGTTAATAAGAAAGGAAATCGACAAATACCTGCTAACCACAGGGGCATCAGTTTACTTTGCATAACTACCAAAATTTCTACTTCAGTTATAGTTGAACGAATTTGTCTGGAGAGGGAGAAAACCAAACTGATTTTCGTCCTGATATGAGATGCGTTGATCAAATTTACACACTGACGTATTCTGGAATTTTGGTTAAGGTTTCAGTATTCTACGTATGTAGCGTTTATAGATTACTTTTCAGCTTTCGGCTCGCTAAACAGAAAACGATTTTGAATAGCTATGTAACGTGACGGAACCCCGATGAAACTTGTGAACCTCATACGTGCTCTGTACAAGAACTCAGCTAATTGCAACAGATCTACTACAAAGCCGTTCAAAATTTGTAGTATTGTCCGTCAAGTCTGTGTAACTGATCCGCTTTTGTTCAATTATGTAATTAATGCTATATTTACCGAGGTTTCTGTACAAATGGAAGGTGTGTATGTTGGTACAAAGCCCATCACCGACTTGGAATACGTTGACGATTCTGTTCTTCTAACTGAAAATAAAGCTCAGTTGCAGCGTGCATTAGATTTCCTCGTAGAAGTTTCCAGTGGATACAGTTTGAAGATTAACCCAAAAAAATCAGTCATGTCGTCACAACTTCTTGATGCGAGGACTGTATTAAATAATATTGTACTTAAAATAGATGCTTTCCGGAACGATCTTCATACTAATTTACCCAGTACTTTATCGTGAAAACCATGGTCGTTGAACTGAAATATTTCTGCAAGTCTCCGAACACCGTAAACAAAGGAAGGGGATTATACGGGATACTATGAAAACTTATCATCATCATCATCGGGGATAAACATCCCCCACCGGTTATTATCACTCAGGGTAGTCCAAAAAAACCAAAACGTCTGCAAAAAACGTCAACTTTTTGTAGTGTGTAATTAAAGAATGACACTTGAGGTGTGCTGACATTAAATGTTAATTACATCCTGAGTTAAACCCCTCCAATGATCCCTGTTGGCTGCATAGGGTGAACAAACGGACGCCCATTTAAATAATTCATTTGGATGATGGGGCTTAGCAGCATAAATAAAAGGACTGAGAGTTCGCATGCTGCTAAATGTCTGTCCAAATTTTCCGTTGGCCGCCTGGCCTTCTTTTCCATCCGGGTAATGGTTGGGCTTTCCATAGCTATTCTGGCTGGATGAGAGGGCGATCACGTAAACATGGCCAATCCATTTTAATCGTCTTTCTTTTTACTGTGCTAGAGATACATGGCCAATAAATGTTAAGAGACTTATTATTATTATGAAAACTTAGGTGGCTTTGACACCAATTTTGTTGTTATACTGGATTGTATCCCCAGGAATTAACATAATCAGTATAAAGCAGGATGTTAGAATAAACAACTGAAGGCAAATCGTTAATGAATAGGACGAATAACAAATGAACTAGTACTAAACCTTTGGAGAATCCTTAACAAAATGTAACAGAAAGAAATCGGTTTGATTTTAATCAAACCTTACCCATTGGGGATAAAATGACCTAAAAGTATGGATAGGATTGGAGATATTGGGAAATATGATTTATATTTAATGGAATGGGATGCTAATGATCCTGAGGATTTGAGTAATGTTTATAAAGTCTCAATTTCCAATGATGGTGATATTCCTGACTGTTAGTCCTCCACGTAGTGCATCCTGGACTAGGTGCCAACAGGCATCTAGACTAATAACAGCATGGTCCGAGTGCACAGCGGTATAATCAAGCTTCCGCTACGGCGGTGGGTGTGAACATACACCCAGGATACTTAAAAGGTACTTCCAAATGTATACGTATATCATATGTAGCCCTTGGGTTAAGGGAGATAACCCTGACAAGAAATCAGGTGGCCTTGTCAATCTTTGCGGAACAGTGGCGACGTCACAAGGATGCCGTCTAACAGCCCAGAAACTTTGTTATTCTTCCACGTTTGTCTACGCTTGTCGTAGCTTCATCGAACGATCGTTCTACATGTCGTATAAATATGGGAAATAATGAAGAGGTGACCACGTGACCAACCAAAATGTAATGTAAATGAAATGATTAATGGAACACTAAATTGATGTATTCACGTAAACTGTTACATGCTAGGGACGCAAATAGTAAGATAATTTTGTCATCTTGAAAACAGGATAGGGACTTTTCGGTTATCCGTTTATCCTTAATAAACTTAAAAAGAATGCTTTTATTACTTCTTGCTCTATTAAGGAGCTTGTGGTGTATTTTATCCTTAAATTACTTAATTAGTTTCTTGAGAAAATATAAGCATATTGAAAGTGCACTCCCACTTTCAATAGTTAATTTCCATAGCTAGAAAGCCTTATTTCTTCTCTGAAGTAAATGAGGGATCCGGAAGGAATGAATTGTTTAATTAGACCTACAAAATAAGAGTGAGATAATTTTATGCTATTGTTATAAAGCGATTCCCAATTAGATTTCTTTAAAAAGTGGTGTAATTTATTAAAATCTGCTTTTCAGGAAACGGATGGGCCCAATATTGCGTTTTTTGCAGCGGTAACGGACGAGGAGACTTTTACTCAAAGGAGATAGATAGGGGCAGTATCAATATACGATAATTTATTAGTAAAAACAATGTCAAGATATGAAGGAAGAGTACCATGTCTGTGTTTAATATGAGTAAGTACATGCTGTTTCAGGACATGTTCAATGCCGAGATTCAGAAGTTTAGATTGGAAAAGATTGAAGGAGCTAGATAGGTAGTGCCAATTTAGGTAAAGTTAAAATCACCCTTTATAATAAAATGTTTATGGAGCAAAGATAGGTGATGGATTCCCTATGTAAGAGAGAGGAGGGTGATAAAGTAAGGAACAAAGTCTGAGTAGAGGATAAATACCCTATTACCAAATGCATAAAATCATGTCCACCCTGATAATTGGCAAAATACCATAACATTATAGTGTATGTTATGTCATCTCAAACAGAAAAAAGAAGCTCCACATATGCCCATACAGAAATCTAAGAGTATTGTACTTAGCTAAAATAAATCGCGGTCTAGGATATCATCTGTAAACCATGTTTCCGTAATCTCTATAATGTATGGCTACTAACTCTTAAACATACAAATACATATGAAACGTAATGCTTCATTTTAAAATAACAAATATGTATACTCTTAAACAATTAAACCATTAATATAAATAGTTTAACCGTAATAAAATAAATTTTAAAATAATATACAACCAACTTAAATATGTAAAGACAAAATTTGTTTGCCTTATTAAAATAAGACACTCAAACCAAACAATATTAAAAAATTAAATATTATGAATAAAAGATCTACGTAATGTATTACATTAAAAAATCTTATTTAATTCAAAAATCAGTAATTCCTTTATTTAAATGCAAAAAAATAATATAATTTTAATTTTAAAAAATACTTAAAACCATTTAAATTAAGAATTGCGAAGCAAAAAAGCAAGAAAGCATACCCAACTTAAATCGCTAACACAATAAACTCAATAAACAAAAAACAAAAAACAGATCAAAATAGAATATTAAGTATTAATATAGTACAACCATTTTTTTAATAAATTAATTTAGTATTAAAATACAATGATTTTAGTTTTGTGTAAAATATATTAAAAATTGTATTTTTAATAATGTAAAGTTTAAATAAATATTTTAATAATTAAAATATTATTTATTTACAATAACAATATATTAAAAACAATATAATAATAAACTATTAAAAAATCAGATATAATTATTTATCTTTTAATTTTTGTTTATACCTATTTATTAAAATTGGGATTTAAAAATATAAATGTATAATCGTTTTGTTTTTTAACTCCATTTCAGGTTTCAGGTTTCAGGTTGATACACGAGTTAAATAGAGAAAAACTCCTTTTAGTACTCTGTCTTTCAAAGTTATCGGATATCATGAATAACAAATATGAATAACAAAATGAATAAATAAAAATAAAAGGATGTTTCAGTTTCAGGTTTCAGGTTTGTACAAGAGTTAAATAAGAGGAAAACGCCTTTCAATACTCTGTTCAGGGTATCAAGTATCAATAAAAAAATAAAAATAGTTAACAAAAAGAAAAAAAGCATTAGGTAAACTTGAGAAGGTAAAATTTATCGTATGCAGATTTAAACGCCTGAAGGGATGGGGCTAACACGACGTGCGGGGGCAGATTGTTCCATGCAGTGATAACCCTAAATGAAAAATGATAAAGTCCTAGTCGGGATTAAACTCGCGGCTTGGAGAGCTTAAGAGGATGTCCTCTACAGGAATCATGGGAAAGGGCAAACATGTGCTTAAACTGGGTATAGTTTATAAGTTTAAAAACTAGAATTAGGTTGCCCCGGAGTCTCCTATCTTTTAGTGGGAAGAGACGAAGGGCTTCCATTCGCTTGTGTAAGGAAGTACTCTTTAGGGTACGTGGGAGTCTGGTGAAGCTTTTGAACTCTTTATCAAGCTTTAACTATATCTGCCCCAGGATAGGCGACGTTACTTGAATACAGTATTCGAGGTGAGGCCTAATGTATAATTGATAAAAAAGTCGGGTACAGTTAGCTGGAATATTTCCTAAATTGTGCCTGAAAAATTTCATAAGACGATAGCAGGTTAACGATGCTCTATTGTGGTGTGACGAGAAGCTAAGGGATGGATTGAAAGTCACACCAAGATTTTTCACCGTGTCAATCGTAGAGATAGTCTGAGAACTAGGGACAGTATATCGGTTTCCTGAAGGTTTTCCAAATGAGAAATGATTACATTTAGAAATATTCAGGGGGAGTGCATTATCCTTAGACCATTGGTAAATGTTAATAACATCCTGTTGTAGTTGTTCGGGGTTAGAGCCCCAGATTTTATCATCGTCAGCATAAAGCAGGATGTTAGAATGAACAACTGTAGGCAGATCATTAATATAGATATTAAAAAAAGGGAACCCAGAACTGATCCCTGAGGGACTCCCGATGAGATTGGAGAGAGAGGAGGCTGCACTACCTAATTTGACACGGAACTTACGATTAGTGAGAAAGTCACGTATCCAGTCAAGGAGCAAAGGACTTATCCCAAAGTTTTTAGCTTACCGAGTAGAGCTGAATGCGGAACTTATCGAAAGCTATAAAAGTCGAAGTAAATTACATCGACTGATGATGATCGATCCAGCATGCCGGTAATGCTCTTTGTGAACGTCAGGAGATTGGAAAGACAGGATCTCCCAGGCATAAACCCATGTTGGGCGGAATTATTAGGTTATTCGTAGAGATAAAGCTAACCAAATGTGATTTACCGATTTTCTCTTAAGATTTTAGCAGAGCCAGAAAAATACTGATCGGCCTGAAACTTTCCAGCTTGAACTTAGAACCGGACTTGTAAATAGGCCGAATAAAGGCGAGTTTCCAAATGGCAGGTAGTTAACCGGACTGGATAGAGCAATTAAAGATATGAGTAAGGGGAGGGGCCAGTTTAGAGGCACATTCTTTAAGAACTCTTGGGAAAAGCTTATCTGCACCTAGGGAGGAAGATTTAAGATGAGATAAATGTTTAAAGACTAAAAATGGCGTAATAGTGGGATATCCTGAATCAAGGATGGGTTCAGGGAGAGAACTAATAGTAAAGTCCTGATTAAAAAATAGTCACCAAAAGTGGCGCACATTTCTGGTAAAGATAAAAAGAACCCAGAATCACTTTTAAGTTTAAGAAGGGAGAGATCATATCCTCTCTTATTCTTGATGAATGCATTGTTCAGGAGTGAATGGAGTCTGTAGCTTTTAAGCCGCATGAGACATGCTACGGATTTACTACGAGATCTAAATAGCGGTAGAGGAAAATAGGGAGACCTGTCAATTTCCACTTATTAAAGGCAATATTGCACTACTTAATGATGAGGATAATGAAACGGTGAATTTTGGGTTTAGAATGGGTTGGGGTATGGAAGGGAATAAAAGGCTCAATACCTATGCGGATGGAGTGAGAGAAATGGTCGTAAAGATTATCTATCTCGTTAGTAGAGAGGTCCCAGTTAACAGTCTTCAGGTAGTTCCTGAAACCTACAAAATTGGCATGACGGTAGTTAGGAGCGGGCAAGGACCTATGCTTCAGGCCTATTGCGGATGAGGAGAAGTGAGCTGTAAAAGAAAAAAAAGCATAATCACTCTTTCCTAGAGGAGGTAAATGATTAATGCCATCAATCAAAAAGGCTTTGTTGGTGAAAACAAGGTCGAGGCAAGATGAGGAGCTACCAATTCTAAACCTAGTGGGGGAGCGAACATGTTAGGTGAGTGCGTGTTTGATACTAAAATAAAGAAAAGTGGAGTCAAAGGACTTAGGAGAGCAGCTGAGAGAGTTCCAGTTAATAGAGGGGGCGTTAAAATCCCTTATTAGAAAATGATAATCATGTTTGGACGCTAAAATAAAATAAAGTTCCAGAAATAGGGAAAGGTTAGAGGCTTTAGGAAGCGCTGGGGGACGGTAAAGGATTTAGACGAGGACGCTCTTGTTTGAGGAGAGAGTGATAGCAACTGAGAGAAGATCGTACCCTTAATCATGAAGCTCTGAAGAGGGCTGTGGAGAAAAACTAATATCCTCTTTAATATAGAAGAGACATCCCCCACCTCTGGAGCCCTTAGAGTCAAGCCGGATAATATTATAGCCATGGATTAGCAATTCATTGTCATGATATCATCCGACAGCCAAGTTTCTGTAATTCCAATAATATGGGGCCTTGAGAATTCGACTAGATTGGTTAGTTTGGAAAACTTATTCGAGAGACTAAACGCATTAATATAGAAAAAAATTAATGGGATGGGGTTGATGAGGGAAGTAGCGCACCTGTTTCTTTTAGTCGATAAAGGAAAGGGACGCGACTCCGGGGCGGAAAGGGAAAATCCTGTAAGTTTGTAATAGGAATTGAGGTGTCTTTAAGCTTAAGAGGGGTAAATTTAACAATAGGGATGGCTAAAAGTTTCGGGCAACTGTTTTGGGCTAAGGAGCGAGATTTACCCAATCTATCAGACATAGGATGATCCTTGTGTAGACGAATCCCGGAAAAATTATTGCGAACAGAGGGCCAGTTACTTAAGATTTTGCTTACTACATTGGGGGTACTACTGACTATGATTGGGGGGAAGGAATAAGGGCGCTTACAGGTCATACGGGAAATTTTAACCTCAGGGGACAATGGTAGACAAGATTTAACAATCTCGGAGACTATATCTTTATAATTGGTTGCCGTTTCGAGAATTCCTCTAATTATTAAGTTGTGTTCACGTCGTCTATATGCTGCGAATTGTTTAGCAGCACAAAGGATTTCGTCCTGAGAGAGTCGGAGGACGGCTTTAGTTGTCGAAAATGGGGGATCCTTAACTAATAGAGAAAGACTCGCTACAGAGTCTTTAAGCAATCTAATTTTTTTTGTTTAATTTGAAATAAAGGTCGAAAAAGGGGGATTCTTGACCAACAGGGAAATACTCGCTACATAGTCTTTGAGCAATCTAATTTCTTCTGACTGTTTTGAAATAGAAGTTGAATAGGAGACATGCAGAGCCACGACGGAATTTTTTAGGTCTAGATTACTGGACTTAATCTCATTAATTAGCTTAATTAAATCAGATAAGGAATCGTTTCTGTGTTTCTTGGACCAGAGACAGTTTATACAATAGAAGTTTTCGTCACTATTGGATAACTCTAGATAAAGGGGTTCCGAAAAACCAGTACAATTTTTGTGAAAGCAGGTATTACACCCAGAACAAAACATACCAGTCTTTACAGACTTACTACACCCACGTCTTCCACATAGTGCTGTTAAAAATATAATAGCAATATCACAATGCAAATGCAAGGTGATAACTTAGCATAGGGATTTTTAAAATAATTTAAGTACGAATCATACAGATCGTACACAAGCAAGCAAAATGTACAACACAAGTTGCACACTCACAAAAAAATATAATAAAAGCAATATATATATATATATATATATATATAAGTTTAGGCACGACTTTGTAAATCGTACTGATTCAAACAATTGAGCAACAGCAGGTTGCAGAATTGACAAAACAATAACACTAAAAACGACACAAAACAAAAAACAAACAACAATGACACGTAAAACAACGAGTAAGGCAAAACAACAAGCTACTTGGTCAGCACGTCACGCAAGCGTAACGCAGTGATTCAAAAGTGTGTTAAAGGAGTAGGTAAAATTAAGAAGAAAAAGCTTATCGTATGCCAATTTAAACGCTTGGATGGAGGGGGCTAACACAACGTGCGGGGACAAGCTATTCCAGGCGGAAACAACCCTATAGGAGAAGTGGTGAAGACCTATGCGAGAATAAACGCGGGGTTTAGAGAGCTTAAGAGGGTGTCCTCTACGAGGGTCGCTAGAAATTGTGAAAAAATGCTTAAATTGATCGGACTTGATGAGTTTGAAAACTAAGATGAGGTTGCCCCGGAGTCTTCTATCTTTCAGAGGAAAGAGGCGAAGGGTTTCCAATCGCTTAGAATAGGGGACGCTTCTAAGGGCATGCGGCAGCCTAGTAAAGCTTCTTTGGACCTTATCCAGTTTAACGATATCGGCCCATAGAAGAGGGGAAGTCACTTGAATGCAGTATTCAAGATGCGGCCTAGTGTAAAGTTGGTAAAAGAGTTGTGTACAGCTAACCGGAAGGTTCCCCAAATTGCGCCTGAAAAACTTTGTAAGACGATAACAGGTTAGAATCGCTTTATTATGATGAGACGAAAAACTAAGGGAGGGATTGAAAATGACTCCTAGATCTTTGACCGTGTCAATTTTGGTGATGTTTTGGGACTCGGGAATATGAACTGGTTCCCAGAAAATTTCCCGAAACAGAAATGGTTACACTTGGAAATGATTAGAGGGAGAGCATTGTCAAGGGACCATTGATGGATGTTATTGATATCTCGTTGCAATTGTTCAGGGTTAGAGCCCTAACTTTTGACATCATCAGCATAGAGAAGGATGTCAGAGTGAACAACCGAGGGCAAATCATTGATGTAGATAACAAAATAAGTGGCCTTAGTACTGATCCCTGGGGGACACCTGAAGTAATCTGGGTAGGGGGGGAAGATGCGTTTCCTAATTTGACACTAAACTGGCGATTAGAAAGAGAGTTGTGTAACCACTCTAAGAAAAGAGGACATATACCGAAGGCTTTGAGTTTACTAAGCAGTGCGGAATGCGGAACTTTGTCAAAGGCTTTGCAAAAGTCAAAGTAGATAACGTCGACTGATGGTGAAAGTTTTAGCTTATGGGTAATGTTCTTGGTAGAACTCAAGGAGGTTGGAGACAGGATCTCTCGGCATAAACCCATGCTGAGCTGGGCTGATAAGGTTATTGTGTGTGATGAAACCCATTAAATGCGATTTTATTATTTTCGAGGATTTTGTTGCTAAAACAAGACATTTAAAATTCATTTAAAATTAATTAACCAGTCGCAAGCCTAGACAAAGGGATAGAGTTGAGTTTAGGCTAAAATGAAGCCTTAATTTTTTATTTGCAGGCTCTTTTAATCCCAAAAACTTAACCAATGTGAGGATATAGAATGTGGCACACTTTTTTGCAGTGAACAGTTAGAACAGAAGAAATAAAAAAGATAATTTAAATATTTTCAGTATTATCAAAAATGCGATTGAAAAGTAAAGGACATGTTACGAATGGAGATACATCACATTTATATACTGAACATGAAGTCCATCATATTCATATTTATTATTTATTTATTTATTTATTTATGGTTATTGGCTTGGATACTTTAGAAGTAGCTTTCAGCAAAAATGCTGCTAAAGCTGAGTAAATAAAAACCTGTAATTGCCCTTATTGTTTCTGTCAGATTCAATACCAGATTTGGAAAAGTAACAATTGTAAGTCAGTGCTCCTACTAAAGCAATTACTAAATTTGTTGGATAATATCATTAAAATTTGATCGGTTTTATTGCAAGATTAAACAAAGACAAAACTGGATATTTTTAAAATGTTAGACTACATGGTTACACTGATAGCATAAATAATAATGGTTATTAAATTGTTAATGCTAAGCAGTCGCTATAGAATAAGTGTTAGCAACACATTTTTTGCTTGCAAAAATATATATAAGGTAACGTAGGTTTCTCCAACTGGAAACACAACACACGAAATTGCATTTATATTAACACAAAATAGCAATCTACCTTAAAAGATGTACGTACCTATAATAGTGCAGGTGTTGGTTCTGATCACAATCTTAACGAAAAAAGTTGTTTCAACTTAAAAAAAATAATAGCCACAAATAAATTGCTTCCATTATTATGTGAGAAACTTAAACAGTTAAATATCTCAAACTAATTTCACGATTTATTAAAAAGTAAACATCAAAATCTGCAACGGCTAGAAAAGTCTGATAAACAAAATGTTTTTAAAACCTAATTAATTTCAGAAAGAAAACAAAATTAAAAAGAAATCAATTTAACAATTCTGTTATATGGAAAAAACTTGATAACAACTATAGAACCTTAGACAAACATTAAAAAACTGTCGAAAAAACAAGAATAGTTGGTTAAAAAGCAAATGCAAGAAAGCAGATACGACAGCAGCAAAAATGATTTCAAATCTGCATAAAATTGTAAAACAACTGCCAGGAGTTAAAAAGAACATTAATATTCAAATCGAATAAAAAGATGGTTGTTTACTTCTAACAAATAATAAGCAATTATTTAAGGTGAGCATTGTAAAGAAGTATTTAACCAGTCGACACCAAATACCCTTATAGGTTCTGATAACGATAAACACATTAGTGTGTGAAAAAATATATTAAATACATTTCTGTAACTAATGTAATTCATGCAATTTAAGTGTTAAAAAATAATAAAGCAAAAGGATATGACGAAGTAACTGCAGAAAATTTTAAACATGGAGGTGAGGGAGCATGCAAGTTTGCTCAATTATTTAGTGGTATATGACATAATGAACAAGTTCCAAATAATTAGAAGCAAGGAGTTATTGTTACAATGTCAAGAATTTTAACAATCACTTACAATTAATTTTATTGATTTCGACAGTGTTCATTAAGAATCGTTGTAGAAAATCGTCAAGTTTTACAAAATACCGTTAAAAATTTTGAATATTATGCCTTTGTTATATCAAAATTTAAGTTGTGTTTAAAAACAAAAAGTGGTCATACTTCTATGTTCAAGATTGTTACAGGAGTACATCAAGAATGTATTTTGTCACTGTTTTTGTTTCTTTTAATGATTGATTTTATTATGATTTTATCCATAATTAATTTCTCTTATGTTATCAAATAAAACTATGGTAAATTAACAGGTGTGGATTTTGTAGATAACATTGGTTTAATTAGTAAAGTACCAGAAATTATGCAAAATATGACAGTACTTCTAAGTGATATTAACTCTCGTGTTGATTTACGGATTAATTATACAAAGACAAAAGTGTTGTGTACAAAGCTAAATAATTATTTTTCTATCAAAATTAGTGAACAAAATACTAAATCCGTTGATTCTTTCACATATATGAGAAGCATCATTGGTAAAGACGAAAAACCGAAATTACTGTTAAAGCTAGAGTTAGAAAAACAATTTCAAATCAATCTAATTGTGTTCTTCTATCCGCCTAAAGACAACGCTTAATTTGTATACATTAATAATTATTCTCACGACATATTATCGTGTAGAAGCGAACAAACAATATTTATAAAATGGTGGATGTTATCACCTGTGTCTTAAAAGTATTTTAAAGATTATCTGGCGTCATCACATTTCGAATAATAAACTTAGGCAAAAACTAGCTCTCGTTTACTACATGACGTTAGTACAATGTCACAAAAAATTACTTGATCAATTTAACGCTTACCACTCAAAAACTAACAAGAACGGTTTTGGAATAAACAATTAATGATACCAAAAGAAAGATTGATAGACAACAGAAAACTTGGCTAAAACCCATTTAGCAATATTTTATTAAGACGAATATTTTATAGGATCAAACAAAAATTTTGGCAAATTGTTCAAAAACATGGAATCATTTTGCTACTATTTTGCTGCTATTTTTAAATTATGGCACTTTGTTGTTGTTTTTATTGTTATTGTTGTCCTGTTGTCCCATGAGTTCTTTTAAAGCAAAAGGGTTTTGTAATAATAATAATATAATAATAATAATAATAATAATGAAATAATAATAATAATGGTAATAATAATGATAATAATAATAATAATAATAATAAATTGATTTGTTTTTTCTTTGGTTTTATTTTAGGAAGTGTTTGTCTGCTGTATATGCTTTATATCAGGCCGCACTTGAAATACTGTGCCCAGGTTACTACTCCTATTCCTAAATCAGACTCATACAATCTCTAAATAGTACAAAAGGCGATCTCTAAATTACCCAGGTCTTTAAATTATCTACCCTATTAAGATAGACTGCCCTCTCTAAAATTGTTTTCCTTATGCGATAGAGTGATCAGAGTAATCTTATTTTGGTACATCAATTTTTATCATCTGGTTCCTTCCGACCTTTCTTTTCGTTAACCAAAAATTTTTGAAAAGGCCATAATCTTAAACTGAACAAACCCAGAGTACATTCTAAGCTGAGACTCTATAACTTCTCTCAGAGGGTTATCAATGCTTGGAATAGTCTAACTTTAAAGGTAGTCAATGCCAAATCTGTTACGTTATTTAAGGCTGTATATGATCTCATGCTTTCTTTAATTTCATATCATTCTAACTCAATATCCCCCAGTTGTTTAATGTTTTATTTATTTTTTAATTTTGTTTAATTTTCGTTTTCTCTTAACACAGTATTGTTGATACAATCGAACCGAGGATCAAAATCAGATTGTCTCCTACTCAACTCGTGAATCAATCCGTAACCTGTAACTACCTTATTAGCACGGATCAAAGTAATCTGTTTTTTTGTTAATTTTTAGGACTCTCTCAGGGGACACTTGTATAAGATTCGGAAGCCTTAAGCACAAACGCACTTTAAACAATGCCATTTCACGTATAAGGTTATTTTAGCATGGGATAATTTACCATCCTTTATTCCATTTATTTTTGTTTAAATTGGCCAATAATAAATATATATTATTCAATTTCATCTAGATTTTTTTTCACCTTAGCCACTCATTTCATTTTTTTTTCGATTTTTTTTCCATACCCAATATATTTTTTATACATTTAAACTAACGATTACTCGCGAGGTGAAGCGCGCGTAACGCTATACGTCCGTAGGAGCGGTATTCATCTTTTTCTCTTTTTTTTGAATATTATCGCAGTGCTTTTGCATTGCAATACGTAATTTGTTTTATTATTGCGTTTGTATATTTATAATTTTTGCTCGTTTTCCATAATTGTTGACTTCCACCATTTACCTTGTTTTAATTTTAATTTTTTTTTGCAACTAATCCCTTTTACATCACCATCCATTTCATATTCCAACTGAAAACTTGAGACAATTTGAGAACCGAGTACTAAAAGGCATTTTGATCAACTCAAGTTGTCAATAATCTTTAATCCTGAATTAAAAATGTTTCTCCTACCCAATCTGTAACCTGAAAAATGTAAAGACAAAAGTTTTAGTTGGCCTTATTTTTTAGTACTAGTATTAACAAGAACTTTTATTAACATACTCGCGAGGTGAGGCGCGCGTCACGCTACACGTCCATTGGAGCGTTATTCATCCTTTTCTCTTTTCTTCTTTTTTGATGATTATTGCAGTGTTTTTGCATTGTAATACATAACTTGTTTTTGTTATTATTTTGCATATTTATAATTTTTGCTCGTTTTCTATAATTGTTAACTTCCACTATCTCCCTTGATTTCAAATATTTTTTCTGTCACTAATCCCCTTTACCTCACCATCCATTTCATTTTCCCCCCTGAAAATTTGAGACAATTTGAGAACCGAGTACTAAAAGGCGTTTTGGCCTACTCAACTCGTGAAAAATCCTGAAATCCTGTTACAGCTTACAGGTTGATACATGAGTATCCAATTAGTTATGTTATAATTAAATAAAAAAATAAAATTTTTGTTTTATTTGTAAACAAACATAAAACTACATTTTTAACTATTTTTTATATTTGTAAAAATATTAAAAATTAAACATTTTGTCACTAATAAAATAATTGTATTTCTGATATATGCATTATTGAATGTTAAGGTCACACAGGGCCTTCTTTATTTGTGCAAAGTAGTTAATGTCGTACCATTTTTTATTTAAAATTTAAATGTTTACATGTTTTTTAAATGTTATTAATAGAAATAAGAAGCTGAAAATTTATGTTGATAACGTTGTTTTGTAGTTTTTATTTGAGGTAATTATTATATATAACATTGAGTCGGTGAGTACTTGAGAATTATAAATTAAGTTGCTATTTGTATATTTTTTAAGTAACCCGATTTAAGATTGTATTTGTTATTTTTTTAGTTTTTATTGAATACTAGTAATTTTTATTATGGTGAACATTGATAGTCACCTAAAGGAAAACGATGAAGCGAGTTGTACAACATTGGAAGCTTTACTAGATTCTCCAAGTTTAAATCCTTCAATAATATCTGGTGAAGTGAATGGCAGCATTAATGGTATTGTTCATACGTCAACAGCTTTCCCATGCAATACACCGACCGTGACAAATACTCAAAATAGTGATTTAAACCCAGATTCATTGGGTTTACTTGATAAACGTGTACTTTTGAAAGAGATTTGTTCAGAATTGTTATATGTTTTAAAAGAACAGGATGTTAATGGTTTTTTCACGTATCCATTACCATTATTGGCTACAAATTTGAAAGTAAGCTTTTTTCTTAACCATACTGATTGGTTAATAAAAATATTGTTTTATTAAAAACAGTTTAGTTATTTTGATTTTAATAATTATTTTTTAGACATTTTTATTTTTAAGGTTTTTTGTGTAATTATATTAAAATAACATTATTCTAACAAATAAAGTTTTCAAAGGTTATATACTTGCTAATGTAGTAAACGAAAATGTACATTTCAAAATTTGTTTTTAAAGACATTTTATTCAGGATTTAAAATCAGTTTAGGATGATAAAAAACGTTTCTAAACTAAACTTTGCAAAAGCAACCGTTATCATACGATAATGGTTGCTTTTGTAATTAAAAATATTTGTATGATGTACTGTATATTTTAAAAGGATATTTAAATAAATAAATTTTAAGGTTCATAAATATTTTTGTTTGAGCGTGGGCATTTATACTTGTTGTGGCTTAACGGATTATTTTTATTATTTACTTTATAACTCGAATCGGTTTTTATTTGCACATTAAAATGCTGTTTTTATACATTGTTTTTAGTTTTTAGTTTATTTTATTCACTATTATTAATATTTTATATTGTTTATAGCATGAAAAAATACTAGGATTATTGGATATTGAAAAGAAAATTCATTTGGAAAAATACAAAAATTTAGTAGAATTCCGTCATAATGTTAGTAACTTGTTTACAAGGGCTATTGAATATTGTCACATTGATCCAGTACGGGTACAAGATGCTAATCGTATGCATGGAATCGTTCAGGATTGGTTTAATTCTTTACCGGATGAATATTTTTTAATAAATTTGGATTTATTTTGTACTGAACTTGGTAATAAGCGCATTGTTAATGAACGAGAAGCCAATTTAAAAATTTTGAACCCGGATAATAATGGAATTGTTAGCGAATTGGAAAGAATACAAAGCATTGGAGATGAGGTTTGTTTACTTTTTATTACTAAGTTATAGTTAGCAAACGTTTTGTGCTGTGTACAGAACTATACTTTTTTTCGTTTGTAACAGGTACTGACACTGTTAAAATATTGAATAAACAAGTATTCTAAATTGGAATTTTTACCAATTTAGAGATTATGAAGCTCCATTAATTTCATTCATTGTGGTTGGTGACTTACTCATCTTATTATTTTTATATTTATACAACATAAACGATTGCGTCTTGTAAGTGTAACAAACGTTGGTGAACAACAAAGATTTGGCCGATTGACGGCATCCTTGTGGTGGAGCCACTGTTCGCAAAGATTGACCAGACTGCCCGTCTTTTTGTTGTGGTTATCTTACTTACTCCAACGGTTACATATGGTATACCTTAAGATACCTTTTAAGTATATGCTTTCACCTATCTGCCGAAGCGGAATCCCAGTTATCCCGCTGCGTATTTTGTGCTTGTCGTGTTAGTCTAGGTTCTTAGTTGCACTTAGTCCAAGATGTGGTACGTCTAGGTGACAGTTGGGAATATCACAATTATTGGATATTGTAATTTTATAAACATTCCACTACGTTCCATCATGTAACATGGCGATCCAAAGTTGTTTATTGTTCAGTGAGTCAAATGCATACATATGTAGGACGCTGAAACTTTTTTGTAGATTGATAGGTTTTTGTTCTATTCCACATTAATATAATTTAAGATTATTTCCAAGTGCTAGAATTACTATACTAACAGTGGATCAGCAGTCGGGGGTCTTATGACAGTTCGTCATTGAGAATAATACTCGGTCATTTCAAACCCTTAGTTATGTCTACTTGTTTTCCCGTTATTAACATCTATTAGGTCGGCCCAGTGCATTTTGGTTCCCATTTGTTGCCATGTGGTGGCTATCGTGAAGATCGCCGAAACAAGGTTACACCATACACGTATTTGGATTATGGTCCTTATTATTCTTTTGGACCGACATATGACAGCAGTGCTTCTCACTGTACCCCAGAATCCAATCAACTACTTTTGGGCACCACTTGGTTGCCCGGTCGTACACCCTATGTTTTGGGCGAACATTTGCAAAATCGGTCTATATTTGACAATTTGGACAGTATCAAATATTTGTCAGAGGACGACATCATTTCCGTACTGCAAAAAACGGGCGACCAACAATTGATTCAAAGTTTGCTTGTTGCCCAACACGAACAAACGTTGAATGATCAAATATATCGAGAATTGGAAGAAATATTGCCACATCCCGATACATCGGCCAGTTGTGTGTTTAGTGCTTGTTTGGCCAACATGTTTTCGAAAAGGTTTGCCAAGACGGAATTGGACGGCAGGATGGGCGACGATGACAAGAAATTGGACGAGTTGCAAGTGGGCGAAGAAGCCAAGGACGACACGTTGAATGGGGCCGACAATGTGGTGACGTCTCAAGCCGACGATTCTGTCGTCGATTTGGTACATGTTCGCGATTTGGATGATTTGGCGAAGAAGGCGTTGGATTCCAAACGTATTGTTTATTTGGATTTATTGTTTTTGCATGTTTTACTTAGAAGTAGGTAGATATTTGGCAAAGCCGAGTGTCGGTGTAATTCAAAGCTCGCTTTTCACTAGGGTGAGAGCTTAGTCTGAGTAACTACACTGTACCAGTTGATGCAAATTGTCTTATAAATGATGGTTGTCAAACATTTTAAATAGTTCATATATTTTGCAATAGTTTTGCTTGATGATCTAAATTTTTTCTTTCATTTTGGTTGGTGATTTAGTGGTCACATCTTCATTTATTTTCCATATTTATACGGCATAGCAAACGATCGACTTCGATGGTTTGATAAGCGTAACGATCGTAGAAAAATAACAAACTTTATTGACTGGTAGACGGCATTCTTGTGACGTCGCCACTGTTTGCAATGATTGATGATTTTTTTGTCAGGGTTATCTCTTTAGCCCAACGGCTATACATGGTATGCATATGCCTTAAGATACCTTTTAAGTATTCTAGGTGTATGCTTGCACCCATCCGCTGTAGTGGTCTAGATCAAATAAGGAATTCAATATAAACGTTTTAACTTAGATTTGAATAGGATAAATGCTGTAATGTATTTATAATTTCATTCAATTACTTGTTATCCTATTAGACAGGGAAGAGTCCACTGCATGCAACTATAGAAATTTGCTTGACGAGTCTGCGAAAAATTTGCGCGCCTTGTATTGTGCCCAATATTTGCGTCTGGGCGACACATCTCAAACGGCCAATCAAGTTAGTTCGACACTGCGACCAAGTTTGAACGAAGTGACGTTGGCTCACGGTGTTGCACGTCGGCTGGTTCATTTGACGAAGAAAATTAGGCCACGAGATGTCGTTCATCCATATGCTGTACGAAAGGCGATGGGGCTCAATCCAACGGATTATCTTTTGTTGGATGACGTTGAAAACGACGATGGTGGTGAAAGGGATTTGACGGTCGTTGGCGATTGTGACAATGCTGAACAACAGTGTGTTAAGGATAAAGTTGATGTGGACAATGGTAGCAATGATGATGATGATGATGTTATTCAGGTGGATAGTGGAGCTAAAACAAACGTTCCCGAAAGTGCTTCTAGTGCTTCTTGAACAATGTATATATTTTACTTGGCATTTTATTTATCGATAATTTGCAGTGTCTGTACATTTTTACTTGTGAAATTTTGTATTTAAATAAATTTTTTGTTCTTTTTTTTAAAACGAAATTGTTGTCAGGTGCGAATAGTGTTTGTGATGGGTGTTTAGTTATTTTTTAAACCCGTGCTTTGCCAAAAGCTATCATGTTAATAAATGTACATTTACGATGGTCAATACTTACTAACTTTTGCATGTGCTTGGGATAGGCATTTTCATACTACATTTTATAACGAAAATAAATTATCGCAAGATTTGTACGATTTATTTGAATTTGTTAAAATATACGGTTTACAGCTGTCAAATTGTGTATGGATTGGAAGATTTCTTTAAAAATAAAAAGTTCAGCGGTTTAATTTAAAAATAAATGGGGGAAAAAACGAAGAAAAGTTTGTATGTACGACAAAGGTAAGAGATTGATAAGGTTTCTTGGTTGATAGACATAATTTTATGACAGCGCCACTGCGAAAATTTGCCAGGCTGTCTGATTTGTTTTTGCCCAATGGCTACACATGACATAAGTATTAGGTTTTGGAAGTACATATGTGAATTTGCTTTGGAACATAAACTACAATCAATTGTAATTGGCATTGCATTATTCTTGTGGCAGATTAACTAACTTTGGCATAATTCTAGTCTAGGTAAGCAGAAAGTTGCTACCTGAGTCTTGTATGAATGTTATTTTTTATTTATGTTTATTACTTTGAATGTTTTACGAAAAACATCTTTCAGCAGTGGACATTTTGGCGAAGCCGACTGTGGGCTCGCATTTTAGTGCCGGTGGTGGGATTTGAACCCCCATGTCCATCGTGGTCCAAATTCGAGCGCTGTACTGCTAGACCATCCCGGTTATGAAAGATCTATGCAGTATACTAAAACATAACATAGGTAAGCATACTTAGATGAGGGAATTTGTGCGCGAATCCTGTTTTTTAAATAAAATATTACACAAAACTACATTAATAAGTTTATTTAAAAAATAAAAAGTTGAAATATATAACGCATACAACGATGATAGATACAACTCTTAAGAGTCAATAGATATTTTACAAATTAAATAATTAACACATGATAATTGGTCAGCGATAGAGTTTGCATTATTCCTTTTTCTAAAAAGGCACGTATAGATTTTGAAAATTAGGTAACAAGTAGGTAAGCAAACCATTATTAATTAAAATGTTTACACTTTTGAAATTTAACATTGTTTTTTTAAAATAAAACAATAGCATATGTTAATTAAATTAATGATGTTCATATTTTTAAAATGTCTATTACTTTGAATGTTTTACAAGAAACATCTTTCAGCAGTGGATATTTTAGAGAAGCCGAACCTAGGCCCGCATTTTAGTGCCGGTGGTGGGATTCGAACCCATGTCCACCGAGGTCCAAATTCGAGCGTTCTACCGCTAGACCGTGGTTAACATTTTAAACTATGGTATGACTTGTAATTAAAATAAAAATTACGATACACGATTACAAACATTATAAATTTTAATTAAATTTTACTATGCAATAATGAAACAACTGGATTGAATTCACCAATCTAAGTCAAAAATATTTACACAAAAGTTATTTATAAATGGGACTTTATTTTGTTGGTTACAAGCACTTGACCCTTTTACTTAAAACCAATGTAAGAACACTTTTATTGAAGCAGTAGATTTAAGTAAAAATGCTTTATTTTGAATAAATTTCTTTTATGCAATTAAAATAATAATACACTTGTTTTTCTAAAAATTAATTTTCATTTATAAGTTACTTGATAAACTTTAGTAGTATGAATTTAAAAGCTAATTATAAGTAAAATGTTTTGTATTACAACTAATGAATATCATATTACATTTAAATAACAGAACCATTCATTAAAGTTAATGTGTTCCAAGTTTTTTGCATTATTTTTTTTACAAAAAGTAATTAAAACAATTACGAGAAATAAACTTTGTATTGTAAATTGTATTAATTTAAATCTTCTTTAGAGCTTTTCTCCCTCTCCTACAATGGATATCTGTTTCTGGTCAACTGTTTCAATTTATTTATGTATTAAACCAATTTGAAGCATTGTGGCTATTAAGTAGTTTTGGTGTAATTATTTTACTGCCGAATGCCCTTCCTGCAGCAAACCCTCCTCCTTTATCCATGCTTGGAACTGGTTGGATCGGTTCATTTTTGATCCTCCCTCAATTCATTTTAATATATAATTTAGATTATTTTGTTAAAAACCACGTTGAAAACAGTAGTTGTTAGTCTATTTTGGAAGCAGTTATTTATCTATTTGTATTTATTAATCTAAATTTATGTTTAATTAATAAGTGCCTAAAAATGTTTTACCAATGTGTATTTTGTATACAAAATTGTTCATTATTTTAAAATGGAAACAATGTTATATGTAGTAATAAAAATGTTGTATGCAATACCACAATAGTGCATGAATTAACTTACTGTATTCCTACACCAATGTACAGGAATTCGAATCCAATTTATAACAGTAACTGAATACGACCCTACCCATAACTGCAACTCACATGAACTTAGAAAAGTGTGTTTAGAATGATCTGATTAGAATTGTTACATTTGTTTGATTGTTTTAGTCAACCAGGAGGACTGTTTCATCCTTATTTGAAATAATCAGCAGCGCATACCTTTCAAGTTTTACACACACATGAGCTTGAACCAACGCCCTATCTGGTGTCAGGCCAGCACCTTCAACCACTGAGCTACGGATGGATGACCTCGGACCTGTAAATTTATTGTTTATAGTGAATCTGATCAATTCTAATTGCCCAGTGTCCTCAAATGCTGCTACGTTACTACCGGTTTAGCAAGTGAGAGAACCCTTTCACTAGGACTTTGCCATATGTCCTACCAGGTTTAATAGGCTTATATGGCAGGAGCATTGTACAGCTGTTTCATCCTTAGTTGGAATCATCAGCAGCACATACCTTTCAAGCTTTACACACACACACACACACATGAACTTGAACAGATGACCTATCTGGTGTCAGGCCAGCGCGTTAAACCACTGAACTACGAGTGGTTAATTTTGACCTTGTAAATTTATGTTTATTATAAAAAGAAAATATCTGTTACACTGTACAATGAGTTAAACGATTATAGACTTTAGCCCAGAACTGTTTTAATTAAATACCATGATTAAGTAAATACATTTGTTTTTACCAAAAATATTTTTAAAATGTTATATTTTGTTAATAATAAAAACAATCAAACATGTATTGGTAAATATAAAATCAAAATTATTTAAGCTTGTCTAACTAATTTATATTGCACATAAAAATATGAGACGACGTAAACTGTGAGATGAACTCATTTCGTATATACTCGTCTGTCACAAACATATAACATTTCAGTATATATATATATAGATAGATATATATACAAAATAAATAAAAAGTTGTCAATTAAATTAAAGCATATTTTATAGTTACTTGAAATAAATCTATTTATAATTTTTAAATTTATCTTTTTTTTGTATTAAAGTATCGAAAAATGTAACTTGCTAAGGAGCAATGAAAAATTGATTATTTTTATTTTATAATTGTTATGACTGTGGTTCATAGAATTTCTCACATTTTACAATTTAAAAAGGTGAATGTGAACCAATGTATTTGTCTGTTATATTTTTTACATTACTCAATAACTTTAATATTTTAATTCATATGTAGCAAGTATGATTTATGAAAATTAATTAAAAACAATTTAACAATTCAGCTTTTTAGAAATGTTATATTAGTATTGTCAGATTTACTTGAATAATAAGTTTACTTGGTTTTTAAGTCAACCAGGAGTACTGTACAGCTGTTTCATCCTTATTTGGAATCATCAGCAGCGCATAACGTTCAAGTTTTGCACACACATACAGGGGCTAAAATAGGAGCTGTCAAAATTAGCATATTGAAATTGATTGACTTTCCTTACATCACTTAAGCATATTAGGCACATCAACATTTTACTAAAATAAGCATTAAACATCACATTAGCAATATCAATATTCAAAACACTAAAAATATTTTCTTTTTGCAAATAGCATTATCAAATTTACGCTTAGACCAAAAACCCAGAATTTACACATTTCGACAACATGAAAAAACTACTACGTTATTTGCTTAAAAATAAATTATAGTACTGTACAGCTGTTTCATCCTTATTTGGAATCAGACAGCAGCAATTGAAAAATCAAGTTCACTGACAAGTACATTTTAGACCCTGTATGAACTTGAACCCACGCCCTATCTGGTGTCAGGCCATTGATAAATACAATCGAACCGTACTATATAGGCTATCAAACCTGGCAGTATGCAAGGACCTATATGGTAAAATCCTAGTGAAAGAGTTCTCTCACTTACTAAACCGGTAGTAACGTAACAGCATTTGAGGACACTGGGCAATTAGAATTGATCAGATTCACTATAAATAATAAATTTACAGGTCCAAGGTTATCCATCCGTAGCTCAGTGGTTTAAGGCACTGGCTTGACACCAGATAAGGCGTTGGTTCAAGTTCATGTGTGTGTGTAAAACTTGAAAGGTATGCGCTGCTGATAATTCCAAATAAGGATGTGAAACAGCTGTACAGTGCTTCTGGTTGACTTCAAAACCTAGTACGTTTATTATTCAAGTGAATCTGACAATACTAATATAACAATTCTAAAAACAAATAATCCTTAAAAAATCCATTGATAAATTTATCTTTTAACATTTTCTAGTTAGGATAATTTAATTAAACATTATTAATTGTTTTAATTATTGATTTTCCCTTTAACCTTTCTCTACCTCTCATAATACACGGAGTACTAAACTGGCGTCATTTTTGACCCCAATCGTTTTTGTTTAAAACACATTATCAAGGTTCATAAATCAAAGAAAATTGATAAAAGTTATGCTCAGAGACTTTAAAGATTTATTTTCAAATAAAAATTTGGTAAAAATATATATATTGCTCCAAACAAAATAAGGATTCCAATGAAAGCATTCAGTGATTCTCTCTTCAACTTTCATTCAGGATGACCGAGTTGTGATGCTTTTTTCTTTGAACAATCCATTATTATACTGAAGATACTTTGATCAAAAAGTAGTTGGAATGCGCTTATTGGCGTGTCTATGTTTTTACTGATGGCTGTAAGTTCAGGTGCTACTCGTAGAGTATTTTGTCTCAAAGTTATTTGCTGAGTAGATGGAGAAGTTTTCCTCCATTTTGTCCCATCTCTTGAAGTTATGTAATCCTCACCATTATTATATTCGTCTAAATCTTCTTCATAACTAGAAAAAGAATCATCTTCATTAGGCAAGATATTGTCTTCATTTTCGGAATCTTCATAGCAAATGAGTTCTTCTTTACTATCAACCTCCATATCGGCTAAATTTTCTAAAACTTCACCTATTTCTTTTTCACTGAGACATTTAAGAGACATAGCTAATGTGGTATTATCTAAAATAATTAAAAACAAATAAATATCTTTGTGATAAATAAGTTTTTTATCAATATTTGACATCAACACACGATCCTAAAATAGGGTCATAATTGACCCAAACACTAAAAACGGCATAAGTAGCAAAATAAAACACGTGTAGCATTGAAACCTCTTGTCAATGTTTTACACATCATTTAAGGAAGAAAATAATAATTTTACATAAATTTCTTTTTTCTTTTTTCTTTTATGTTTGCTACTTTAAATGTTTGCACGAGAAACATCTTTCAGCAGTGGACAATTAGCGAAGCCAAACGTGGGCCCGCACTTTAGTGCCGGCGATGGGATTCGAACCCATGTCCACTGAGGTCAGAATTCGAGCGCTGTACCGCTAGACCACCACTTGTAGTATAAGATTATTGCAAAATTTCATACTCTGGAGTCATTTCTGATTCCATTTCAGGTCCAGGAAGGTTAAATAAACAAACATCCCATTTTTGTGATTCGTAAATTGTTTTCACTTGTTTATTTAAGTACTAAAATTTGAATCATTAAATTGAACTGATGATATTTTAACGCGACTGAATAAACGCTGGTCTTAGTTTGTTTGCTTTTTTTTATTATAATCTACATAGACAAACAACGAATAACTAGGTATCTCCAATTAACATGCATTGAATTCAATCATCATACAACATCCGCGTACTCGTTATACATATTGCCAGTAAACGATGTTTTGCAATAGATATCCAACGACATACATTATTTGGTATTTTAAAAATAATAAAACGTTTTTATATATTATCAAACTCCGTTTTGTGCTATAATAACAAACGTTGGCTTTATTCCCGTAACTAAATTTTAATTTTTTTATAAATTTTATGCATAAAAAAATAATTATGCATTTAATTAGTTACTCAATTAATTACTGAATTTTAGAAATGATTTATCAAAAGCTTTTGAAATAAACTTTTGTTTTAAAATTATACAAAAGCATTGTGCCGGGGTGGTCTAGCGGTACAGCGCTCGAATTCGGACCTCGATAGACATGGGTTCGAATCCCACCACCGGCACTAAAATGCGGGCCCACATCCGGATTTGCTAAAATGCCCACTGCTGAAAGATGCGTTTCTCGTAAAACATTCAAAGTAGCAAACATAAAAAAAGTAACTTAAAAACAAGTATCTATTTCAAAATTTAATGCACCAATCTCCTATAATCTCAAAATTTTAAATTATATTTAATAAAAGCCAACATTGTTATTAAATCTCTTGTTAATACAAAAAATTCAAAAATGCTATATAAATGGTACAAAAGCTTAGGCAATTGGAGAAACGTATAAAACAAACATGTCTACTGCGTAGTAAATATTTTTTAGATTTAAACCTTTTTGTATATATATATATATATATATATATATATAAATACTAAAATTTTATGTTTGTGATTGACAGGAATATACAAAATAAATTTATTTCACAATTTATGTCTTCTTATATTTTTATTTAGCATTATAAATGCTTAAAATGTTTTAGGATACCTACAACTGTACCAACTAGATATTCTTATATTATTATACAAAACCCTTTTGCTCTAGAAATAAGCATAGGGCAATAAGACAACAATTACAGCAAAACAACAACAACAACAACACTAACAAAGTTTTGTTGGCATTAAAAATTCTGCAAATCGAAGATTGAGCTTCCTTTCGGCTTTTACTCAACCGTGTCATCTGTGTAACTCTGTCATCCAGATACATGCAATAACTTCTTTGCTGTTGTTTTCCGGAATAACGTCCTATTGATTGTTTCCGTAGCAATACAATGTTTTTACAGAAATCAGGTTGCTAACCTTGCGCGCTCAAACCCTCCTCCTTTATCCAGGCTTGGGACTGGCTAGATTGAATTATTTCTGGTCTAAACTAGGCGGAGTTAAAAAATGGATAAGCAAACCAAACGTGTTATCATTTTGTTATTACATTTGGAACAAAATTGAATAATATTTTTTAGAAAAGTAAAAAATAAAAAATACAACATTATTTAAGAAAAATTTATAAAATTGTCTATTTTTGTTTTAAACCGTGTTTTCTAATCGGCGTTCCATTTAAAATTAAAACGATCAAAATTAACTCATTTTTATAATGTTGAAAGTAGTTATTATCAAAAAATGTCAAATTAAAAAATTATGTATAATGCAAATTTGGTTAAACAAATTACAAATATTTTGCAACAAACATTATTCATCTTTTTGTTCAGACAGTCATCACATTAACAAATATCTAGAGTTACTTATTGAAACTACATACCTACTGAAAACATTAAAAAACAGTTAGAAGTTTATAAAAATGTAAAATAAATTATTCAATTTATAACTGCAACACGTTGTCTAAAAGCAATACAAAATGTTTACAACAATGCTCCGGTGTATACTTTAGAATTGCTAATGCGTTTTTTAGTACAACTTACACTTTAATATATGTTTCACTTATTAAAACTACTACTACTACTACTGTGCCAGCATAGTCTAGCGGTACAGCGCCCGATTTGGACCTCGGTGGGCATAAAGGTTCAAACCCCACTACTGGCACTGATAAGCGGGCCCACGTTTTGCTTCACTAAAATGTCCACTGCTAAAAGATATTTCTTGTAAAACATTCAAAGTAGTAAACATAAAATTAAAATAAAAAAACGAACTTTGGCACATTTAGCAACGCTTAAATTTAAATATCGTAAAACCAATTTCATAAATTTTTAAAATTGTTTTTACTTAACATTTTATTAAATATTTTGATAAAATATGTTTAAAACCTTCTAAAAACATTTATTGAATTTTTATTTTAATTAAGAAACGATTAGAGTTATTTAAGTAAATTATAATTGTTTTGTTATTTTAGTTTCTTGAAAATCACTCTTACTAAATGCCACTCAAATAATACAGTAAATAACAAAAATATTTATGGATTGTTAAGCATTGCGTGGTAAACTCAATTTCAATAATGAAAAATATAAATTTGGATTATTTAAATTAAATAATTTTATTTATTTATTATTAGTTAATTTGGTATTATTAGTACAATTAAAAAATTAAATGTTTTAAATTTATTTAACATTGAACATTTTTATTTATAATTTAGAAAACATTTTACTGATTTGTTTAAGAAATAGTACAATAAAGTTATTAATAAATAAATTGTAAAAATAATAATAAAAATAATAAACTATTTACTATTAATAATAATAATAATAATAATAATAATAATTATTATTATTATTATTATAACTGTTATTATTATCTCAAAACCCTTTGAGTTCTAAAAAGCCAACAAGATAGTTTTATATAATTGTAGATTTTGCTAAACTTCGTTACTGGAATTATGAAGTTTTTATGTCCTCTACCTAATTTAATAAAATGGTATCCTTATGTCGTTTTTTTGCGCCTAAACTGTCATTTGTTTTCAATCGTACTTTGGACCAGCTAGGATGGAGTTAGTTGTAAAGTAATGCTTGCAAAAGTATTTTTGGCTATTCTTTTTCATCAATGTGTTTCCACAATAAATTCTTATACGTCTTTGCAAATGTTGACTAATCTTTGTCTACAAAATAGTACTAATTAATTAAATGTTTTTTTTATAGATGGCAGTGAACTTTAAACCAAAACTTGACAAAATTTAAATAAAAAAGTTATTCAAATGTTAAAATCGTTATTTTAAGGTATTAAAATTAAAAAAAACACTGTAATAAAATTTGTCTTCAGAAAAGTTATTTGAAAAAAATACTACATTTTATATTTCAAACAATATTTTTTTGAATTGTGACATTTTTTTAATAAAAAGTTAATTTATCTTGTTTAATTTAACTTAATATTTATTATCATTATTAATTAAACAAAATGTTGATGCTTAACATTTATTAAAATAATACAATTAGGGATAATAAAACACATAAATGAATTTAGTACATTAACAATTTGAACAATTTTTAAATTACAGTTTAAAAAACATTATTAAACATTAAACAATTGCCAGAATAAGTATAAAATTCTAAAGTATTTCTTAAGTTTTGTTTCAAACGTACGTTTTAAATCAAAGACTTGTTATTGCAATAGTAAAAAACTATTATTATTATTATTATTATTATTATTATTATTATTATTATTATTATTATTACAAGGTCTAAAATGGTACTTGTCAAGGAACTCTTAGTTTTCTATTTTTGTTGTTTTAAGTTGAGAGATAAATAAAGCTAACGTGGTTTTTATCATAATTTAAAAAGTAACGCATTTTTTATTGTTTAGACCGAAGATTCTTTAAATAGAAAAAAGTTGAGCTTTGTTCAATTGTCTCTATACAGCCTGGACCTCATTGTAATTGAAAACATTTTTAGTTATCTTAAACGAGAGATTGATACTGTTGATTCCTCTACATATCTGGGAAGCATCATTGGTAAAGACGGACAAACCGAAATTGATGTTAAAGCCAGACTTGGTAAGGCAATGTCAGTCTTCAATAGACTCAAATCAATATGGTCATGTTCTTCCATTCGCCTAAAGACAAAACTTCGTTTGTACGCATCAATAATCATTCCTACGGCAATATATGGGAGTGAAACGTGGAAACGTACGGACAAGATTGATAAGATGGTGGATGTTTTTCATCGCCGGTGTCTTAGAAGTATTTTAAAAATTACCTGGTGCGATCACATTTCAAATGATGAGATCATAAAAAGAACTGACTTTCGTTCACTCCATGACATCATTACAATTAGACGAAAAAATTACTTGGTCAAATTCTACGTTTACCGCCCGAAAGACCAGCAAGAACAGTTTTGGAATGGACAATTGTAAATGGTAAGAGAAAGGTTGGCA
>JAKXYG010001510.1:0-170000 GCA_025895645.1 Cardicola forsteri | reverse complement strand
AAAAATTTCAATAATTAAATTTTAGAATTATTATATTAGAATTGTCAGATACATTTGAATAATTTACCAGGTTTTTAAGTCAACCTGGAGCACTGTACAGCTGTTTCATCTTAAGTTTCACACACCCATAAGCTTAAACCGACGCCCTATCTGGTGTCAATCACTGAGCTACGGGTAGACAACCTTGAACCTGTAAATTTATTTATATTTTTGTTAAATAACAGTAAAACACTCAATAAAGAAAGCAATTTCCTGTTAAATTTCTTAAAGTCAGCTATCTACAATTTTGTACCTATTTTAAAACAATAATTTGAAAGTTTTGATGCTATTTCGTAATGTTAATCGAAATCAGAAAACAAGAAAAAAAATTATTGCCCAACGTTACATAACTGTTAAAAGTAATTTAAACATCATTTAAGCAAGTAAAAAAATTATAATAGATAAATGTTGTATATATATATATATATATATATATATAACCAAACAAAATAACAATAAATACTAAAAAACAATACATTAATGTCATTGTATAAAGTAGTAATCTATATAATTGCTTTTTTCAAGTTTTAATCGTTTAAGACAAGAATTTTAAATAGTAATTTGTTTCAAACATTTTTAGTTTGACATTTCAGTTTAACAACTATAACTTTTTAAACGTTTTAAAGTCTGATTCAACTTAACAAAATTTTTTTTACACGTGATTCAACTATTTATTGTTTTTTTCTGTTGTATAATGTTTGATAAATTAACTTAAAAATTAGAATGCATTATTATAGTTCTTATAAAATACTAGTAACAGTCTTCGGGTAGTTATAATTGAATTATTATTGTCTATAGGTTGCTGTTTTAAAAGACAAAACTCGATATTTTCTACTGTTACATGATTAATTCCTTTTTCTAAAACTGGAATGCTAGTAAGTTTAAAAATTTAACTAAATTAATTAAATTAATAAGCACATTATTTAACTAAATTTTGGTAAAATATATTTTTAAAGTATCAAGTGCTTTTGGTGTATTTTTTTGTACTCAAATTATTAGCATTACTTTAATTTGTATTGCATGAATGGTTTGCTTAAATTTAATTTACTTTGTATACTGTAAACATACACGTATGTAATACCTATTTAATTAATTTTTAGTTAGAATTTGTTTAATTTAAATATATATATATATATATATATATATATATATATATATATATATTGCAATATAATTTATTTATAATAAATGGTGATTAATTTGTTAAAAATGTTTCATTACAGAAACATAAAATAATTGTTAATTGGGTAATGCATGTATAAAACATGCAATATATATATATATATATATATATATATATATATATATATATACACTATTAAAAGGTACATCATGTAAAAAATTGTTTTTATTATATAAACATATTTGTTATAATTACTTGAATACAAAAATATTTTTATGTTATTTAAAATATAATTTTTATAGTTTAATAATAAGTTAAAGTAAAAAGTATGTTTCATATAGAATTTTGTTAAAACTGACATAATATGTTGTGATCAATATATATATATATATATATATATATAATGTAGCATATTATTTAGGTAATTTATTTATAATAAATAGTGATTAATTTGTTAAAAATGTTTTATTACAGAAACATAAAATAATTGTTAATTGTGTAATGTACGTACAAAAAATGTAAAATATAGTTTATATATATAGTATTAAAAAGTACATCATGTAAAAATTGTTTTTATTATATTATATTATTTAAATACAAAATAATTTTTTTATTTAAAACATAATTTTCATAGTTTAATAATAAGTTGAAATAAAAGTATGTTACATACAGCATTTTGTTAAAACTGACATAATAAGTTGTAATCAATATGTATATATATAAACTAAATTAGGAAATAATAAAATTAAATAAAAAGAGGAAGTTAACTTTTTACTTAAAATTATCTATATTAAAAATAAATTTTTAGAAATTAATAAAAATAATTTAGTAAATTGAAAAATTTAATAAATGATAATATTATAAAACTCAGTTAAAAATACTTCTATAAATAAAAATAATAGAAGACGTAATAAATTCATCTTACAGTTTATGTCTTCTATTATTTTTATTTGCAATTATATAGGAAACCCAATGCTATAAATTATAATGTTAAATATTAAAACATATGCAAAATGTATCTAATTTTTTAGGGTTCTAAATTGTTTTTTGCATAATTTACTATAAAATATTAAATAATAAATGTAATTGCGATCACATTTCAAATGATGAGATCATGAGAAGAACTGACTCTCGTTTACTACATGACATCATTACAATTAGACGAGAAAAATTACTTGGTTAAATTCTACGTTTACCGCCCAAAAGACCAGAAAGAACGGTTTTGAAATGGACAATTGTAAATGGTAAAAGAAAGGTTGGGGTAGACCACATAATACTTGACTGAAAACTATTCGGGAAGATCTAGTTGAAGTGAATGTTTCATGGGATTAAGCAAAACGTTTGGCAGAATGTTCAAATACATGAAAACATTTTGTTGTTTCATGTTCTTTCGGAATTACGAAACTTTGTTGTTGTTGTTCTTTTTTGCTGTAATTGTTGTCTTATTGCTCCATGCTTATTTTTTAAAGCAAAAGGATTTTGTAATAATAATAATAAATAAAATGTAATTGCTTTTTGGTTATAACCACTTAGCTTAAGTGTTTCGGTATGCTTTTGATCAAAATGTTAAAAAAGTTTTATGTAATTTAGATTTTAACGAAAAATTGATTTAGACAAATAGATTTTTAATTTAAATATGCTTATACATGTTTTGTTTTAATGTACAAAAGAAAACAAAATGATTATCATTAATATTAGAAAGATTTTCAAAATTATAACTATTTTTATTTTAGCTCGTCTTATGTTTAAATTAAAATTAATTTTGTAAAGTTATAACACAGATTACTATTTTTATAAACAATTGTGAACCTGGCACACATAAATTGTATTCTAACTTAACGTATATTGTTATATTTTACAATAAAAATATAACTGTTTACATTGATTTAAATTATTTTCTATATAGTAGTTATTTTATATAAATTTATGTAAATTTGTTTTATAACCATAAAATTTAAAGTTTGTACAAAATGTTTTTGTTTTGTTTGTTTCAGTATGCAAATTATTAATCCTTTTAAGTTTGTGTTTTATGAGCTACAATCAAAATTAATTAATATTAACAAATTATGTAATTTTGCTATTATAAAATATAATTCTAGCGTTTTCCCACTTTTTCTGCTCTTTACTAGCAAATAACTACAAAATGTAGTATATTTTGTTTGTTTCAAGTTGCATAATAATTTCTTAAAAAAAAACAGAAAATAGAAATAGTTTTATTTGTTATAAATAACTTATATAATTTAAAAAAGCAATAATATTTTGGTATTGTTATAACTAGATATATTTAGTTTATATTTTAATGTTTTTATAAAAAATATTAATTATTAATTGAATTTAAAAAATAAATCAATAATTTTTAGTAAAAACCAATGTCTACTAAACTGATATATTTTGTTAAATTTTGGTTTTTAAATAACATAACTACATTTTAAATTTTAATATATTACAACAAATAATTTAAAAAATAAATTGTTTATAAAAAAATCAATTAATATTTTTAAATAAAAAATATTTTTAAAAACTTTAATGTTCAATTTTTATTAAAAGGTAATTACAGCGTTAAATTTCCTGTTTAAAAAATATGAATTTAGAGTATTAAAATAAGGGATTTATTGCACATAAATTAATAATTTATTAATTATTATAAATAACCTATAAATTGTTTCCAATAATTCTTTTTATATAATTGTTGTTATTCAATTATCACCTTCTGACAATTTTTTAAAATTTAAAACAATTATTTCTTATTCGGTCCAAAACAAAATGTGAAGTATTTTATATAATTTTGTTAATATTTTTTTAGTTTTAAACTAAGAATGTTGTTCACGATTAAAGGTCTTTATTTGCCCAACGTTAGAACACTAATCGGTCTAACGAATACATTCTAAACTGGATCAATTATAGATCAAACAGAAATGAACACTTATGCACTTTTCCCATCTACTACAAACCAAACAGCAAATCAATTTCAAAAATTGTTTTAAAGTGCTAATTCTTTTCAATCTTCGAATATGTTGTAAAAATGTTCTTCAATCAAACAAACGAGAAATTAAGAAATAGTAAAATACAAATTTATTTGTATTATTTTGTAACCGATTTGGTAATATTTATATTTAAATGTTTTCTTTTTAATAAAATAATTTCAATGATGTATGCAGTATGGTATGATTTAGTAAGTTAATGATTTAATAATAAAATGGTGTGTCAATTGACTTTGTTATAATTGTTTACATTTACGTTTTAGTTTATAAGTTTTGTAGATATAAAATTTAGATTATTGTTACTGTCTGATTTCAGATAACAACACATTATTGCTGTTTTTATAAATGGGTAGAATTTTGCTGATGATTAATTAGCTTATTGATTATGTTTGATATAATTTAAATAAGAAATATTATGTAAAACTCGAAGTAAAAACATTTTTCAAACGTTTTTTAATACATTATATATATATTTATAAACAATATTATTGCATAATTAGACTAGTTTTAATTGATGTAAACAACATATTCTTTGATTTCATGCTGTGTTAAAATTTACTTGGTAATTATATGTTTGATTGATAGTTGAAAAAATAATAATAAATATTGTTCATTGCAAATGATAATTAACCTATTTTTCTACTACATATGTGTTTTTTTAATTGGAGGTATTGTTAAAAAGTTATAAATTGTATATATTAGCAAAATATAGAACAGTTATTACTTTACTACAACATTTTTAGGTAATTAAGTCATTTTATAGTAAATAAAACAAACGTTAAAAATCAATTTTTAGTAATTTCTGGTTATATAAAAATAATATTTAATTTAACAACAATTAAAAATGAAATTACTTAATAATACAAAAATAAAAAAACATAGTGCTATTGGAAATATAGGAAATAAAAACAAAAACTGCTTTTTATTAAATATTTGTTTTTAAAAATATTAAAAAATATATTTATAAAGTATTTGAAATACTTGGTTGCATTTTTAATTATTATATTAAAAATGTATTAATAATTGAAAGTTAGAACAAAGTTTAAAAAATAAACAATCTAAAAAGTTAATTAACACAGTAGTGCAATATTATATTGCACTAAAAAGTATTTATTGTTTTATAAGTAAATTTTTAATGTTTAATAGTAATTTACCACACTTACTGATATTAGAAAAGATTTAATAAATCACACATGTAAATTGTTTTATAGTTTCAAAAAGCGCAATATAAAATAAAATAAATATTGACTTAATAAATATTTTAACATTTGTTTAAAAAAAATGGGACTGCTGACTTATTATTTTAATTTCAATTATGGGAATATTGAATCCCAAAATTTAATTTTTAATTTCTAAATATAAATTACATATGTTTGTAAATATATTTAGTGCTTTGCTTTTATTTAAAACAACTGTATGTAATGGAGAAAAAATGTACATTCATTTTATAACAAATAAATTATTACTAAATTTAGGATAGTTTTAAACAATGTTAAAAAACATGTTTGATAGTGTTTAAAATAATAATCAAATTAATAAAAATAAAATAAAAATTATTGTTTGTGTTTGTACATACACATTCCTAAATGAGTGTTTAGTAAACTGACTTTAATGAAGGCTACGTAGCCTTTTTTTTACTAATTAACGCGATGGGGCAGTTTGATAGAACAAGCTGGTTGTCAAAGGTTGCATAATTTTTAACTAGTCGCAATTTCCCACAATATCTAACGTCTTTACTGATTAAGTGGAGTAATGAATAAGAACGCAAAGACTGGAATGGGAAACGTTTATTGCCAAACTTTACAAGATCGAACTGCAGGATGAATAACGGAAACCATCGTTGACACGTTCAAACTAACATGTCAATATTCGAAGAATATTAATTCCCAAAAATTAGATGTTAATTTTTGATGAAATAAAATAATATTGTTTATTATTTGTGACTTCGAATTAACTTCATCGATTGTCACCGCTACATGGATAGACGGAAGACGGAAGTGATCAAATGTAATATTTTAGATTAAATTTTAAAATTAAATATAATACTATTTAGCAAGAACGGTCTTGGAATGGACAATTGTAAATAGTAAAAGAAAGGTTGACAAACCAAAGAAAATTTGGCTAAGAACTATTCGGGAAGATCTAATTGAAATGAATGTTTCATGGGATTAAGCAAAACGTTTGGCAGAATATTCAAATACATGGAAACATTTTGTTGTCTCATGTTCTCTTTGAATTACGAGACTTTGATGTTAATTTTTGCTTCAATTATTATCTTATTGCCCCATGCTTATTTTTTTTAAGCAAAAGGGTTATGTAATAATAATAATAATAAATTATTTGTCACTTCAAATTATCTTCGTTGATTGTCACGGCTACAAGTGTCTAAGACCATTAAATTTTATTTGTTGTCAGATTCTAAATGAGATTTTTGCAATAAAGTATAATTTTTATACAATTTGCTTTTATTAACTATTAGGTAATTAGTAATTAGTTTGTGCTTACAGTTCAATTAAAACGTTTGCAAGTGTGACAATTTATTAAATGTTGACTGCAAAATTAAAAATTGGATTAAGTAGTCTTTTTAGGTAAGAGCAGAAATATTGAAAAGACAACAGTTTTTATTTGTAAAAACATTGTGATGTATAATAATGTAATTTTAAAAATATTTTGCGTATTTCATTTATTCAAAATACTACTACAGTTATACTTGAAGTTTTAGTTTATCTTAAAACATTATTTATAATATAATTTAATTTGATTACAATTATTAATTCTGCTATTATACATGTGTATTTTAAATCAATTTCAGATAAAGTCAGGTTAATTGTATATTTAGAACATTTTAAATACCATTTATTTTATCTATTTTGACTATGAATGTTTCACGAAAAACATCTTTCAGCAGTAGACATTGTCGCGAAGCCGAACGTGGGCCTCTAGTCGGTGACAGTGGTAGGATATGAACCCATGTCTACCAGATCCAAGTCGCGCACTGTACCGCTAGACCATCCCAGCACATTTAACATAATTTATACAAATTTTAATAAACTTTTAAAGCTATATTTTATTGAATTAAAAAAACTGAAATGTAAAACTACGTTTTTAAAATTATTTTCAATTATATATACATGTTTTTATACGTATAAAAATAATTGGAAGTTAGCGTATTTTATTTTATTTTGTATGTGAGCAAACTTTGAAACTTCTTAGTTTATAAACTATTGTTTTCAACTAATATGTCTTTATTAATTATTTTCTGTATAATTGAAAAAACGTTTTAATTATTATTTTTAATTTAGAAAGAACAAGTTGATAAGTAAAGAATGTATATATATATATATATATATATATATATATATATATATATATATATATATATAATTAAAACATACAAAGCCACAGTAGAAAATGTTTCAATTTTTATATGTACAACAATTACAAAAAACTATACACAATAATTGTAATTTAAAATTTTTTACTCACTAAATTAATGTAATATTTCAGATTAAATTTTAAAATTAAATAAAGTCAATTAATATATAATGAAAAATCAAATAAAATATAAACTATTCGACTTTATCTTTTTTAGACGGATAAAGGTGTATCATTGAAAAAAAAGAGAAAAATTGGAAATAGTAAATCAAAGATCATGTTGTCATCTACTATTGAAGCAAAATCTGACTTTTTATGTACACATATTTACAAATATAAAAAATGACCAAAAATTAAACAGCTATGTAAGTACAATACTTGGGCAAATTTATTCATCTGTTGTTTCGAGTTTGGACTTATTTAAACGTACCATTCTTTAGGATTAAATTTTAAAACCTTTTTGTCTTTTTTTAAACTAGATTTGAGGTTTAGCAAATTGTCGGAATTCTTTGGAGTAGTTTGATCATCATTGGACATGTAATTGTGAATCAGACTGGTAGTCGATGAAGTTGGAAGGTTGGCGCGCGTATTGAAACTATTCACACTCGTCAGCGTGTTCAAAGAAATATTTGTTTCTACCGATTGGGCTACGTTCAAATTGGCAATTGGACTGAGATTGAAAGTGACGTTAGGCACAATTTGGGGCGAGTCAAAATTCAATTCGACAGGATTGACAAATCCCAACGATTTAATTACATCCGGTTGCAAATCTAAAATTTGAATAGACGATTCGCCAGGTTGTAACATTTTCGAGTTGGATATTCGTCGTTCGCCTGTATAGGCCAAACTTTCTTCCACATTGTAAGCTCCTTCGTCTCGATGCATACAACGGTAGATGACACACGTTAGGACGATTAGTATACAAATTCCGCTCAAAGAAACGACAGTAATAAGAATGATATTAAATGAAAATTTGTGATTGTTATCTAACATTAAATTAGTATAGTCGCTTAGTTTTTTGTCAGTTTGGTCATGTGATACACCATTCAACTGATTCCATTTGTCAATTGGGCTATTTAGATTATAAGGCTTGACTTGATTAAACCATCGATTGAGTACCGGTTGCTTGATTTGTGATTGTTCTGGAGTTGGATTGAAGAATGACAATTTGCCGTTGCTTTGGTCGGCGTTCCATTCTTGCGGTTCTTCGTTTTTACTAATAAAAACATGGCAACAAAAATATACAAGTCAATTGTATCTAAATTAATATGAGAAGATACCCTACAAGGGGTACATAATTTAGTAATCTTTTTGCACCGTTTCACGCCTAAACTTGAAAAACCCATTAACATAATAATTTGCACAAACTGTAACTGCTAATAATAATAATAATTATTATTATTATTATTATTACTATTTTTTTAATAATATTTTTAAAATTTAATTTTGTACGTAGTTAGTAAAATTTCAACAATTTATTTTAAAAAAATTAATAGCTGTAACAAATTGTAATGTAGTAGTAATTGCAATTGTAATATAATTTGGTCATGTATAAATTCGGATATATATATATATATATATACGCGCACGTACATGTACGTAACAAATTCAATGTTGTAATTTTTTTCTATTAGAACGTTTATATAGTGGGACAATTGGTTTATTTTTGTAGCATGAAGCGCAAACAAAAATGAATTAGATTAGTTGTGACACAATGGTAGACAAGCATTTTTTCTATATATATATATATATATATATATATATTGTACATGATATTAAACAATTGATTTTTTAAACAAATTTTACTGTTTTATGCAAAGTCATACATGCTGCGTTGTAGTAATTTTCATTTGTTAGATGAAACATTTTTTTCTATTATATGAAATTGTAAATGTCAATTTAAAACAGTGGTATTTATTAGCTTATGAAATTATTATTATTATTATTATTATTATTATTATCAATCTATATACACTTTAAAATTATGTTAAATAGTTACAATTACTTATTAGATTTTAATGTGTTAATTGCACAAATTTTTAATTGTACGCTTTCTTTGGACAATTGTTTTGTATAATTTCTTTTATTTCAATGTACATATATAAGTAAATATATAATTGACATACGTACGCAACGTTCATAGTTAGCAAGTCGTTATTTTTATCAGTATTTTGATTTTTGTTAAAGGTAATGTACGGTTTGATAATTCCATCCATGTGTTTCGACTGGCAATCGTTTGAGTGGTACAATTGATTAAAGTCGAGACAATTTGTTTTGGGCAATATTAACGATTGTGACTTTAGACGCATATTGTCCTGCTCTTGCGGTTCAGTCTGATTTAACAAATTGAATAAAAACATGTAAGTTATTACTTCTATCAAATTAATTTGTCAATGTTCAATTATTATTATTATTATTATTATTATTATTACTATACTAGTTTAGTAGTATAAGTAATTTTTACGTAATTAAAAAAAGGACTATTTGCTTTTACAAAATAATTCAGTTTAATAAAATAGATGCTTAATTTTAAATTTAAAGTTTTTGATTTAATAACTGTAATTTAAATTAATTAATATATAATAAAATATGAAAAAGGGATTTTAAAATATTGCATACATAATTATAAATTTAATTTTTTGTTTTTGTACAAGTAAAAAAGTAAAAAATTCTATTATAAATTTAATTGCAGTTTTTAAACAATATAATTACAATATATATATATATATATATATATATATATATATATATATATGCATTATTCAACTAACCGCAGTCAGTTGCATATCGTGTGCCACCAACTGGTTTGTTTTGTAATGCAACAATCTGTAATAAAATAACAAATAAAAAGTAATATTTGTAACATTTTAATATATTAAATTTACTTAATAATACATTTTTTATTTAAGTTAAAAATAGTGGGTTTGTTAAAATTAAAAAAAAGGTTCTTTCTATTTAGTTTAAATTTTTGATAAAATAAAAGTATGGAAGAGGGTGGAAATATAAACACAATAAGTTTAATTTAGTGGGTTTACAATGTCAACTGTTATTGATATTGCATCACACTTTTAAATAACAATACTAATACGATATCAGTTACAACAATAAATTAAATTTTTTAACATTAAAATAATAATTTAATTTAAATAAAAAAGCAGTTGCCTTTTAGCAAAATTAAATTATAGAATTACAAAATAGACAAAATATGCTTACAGATCTTGTTTCGATATGAGATGTTTAACGTTTGCTTTAAAATTTGAATTTAGTTCAATGTTGGAACAATCAGTAAAATAAATTCCTGATACTGTTTGTTCGTTTAAAACATCAATCAGTTTAATATCATTATACGTCAGTCCTAAAAAAATAAAAATAAAAACATTTGAAACAAATCACATAAAACAATTTTTAAAAATAAATTAAAATTCTTAATTAAAAAAAAATGAATTTAAAACATAAAAATGTTGAATATTACCTTAAAAAGATTTTTCGTTAATAAAATGTTTAAAGGTAATTAAAAAAAAAGAAAATAGAAAAAAATGTTTTGCACTACATGTAAATTCATGTTGAGAAATATAATTATATAAATTTTGTAATTGGTTTTTGTGGTTCTATTTAAACGATAAGAAGTGCTTTGGGCAAGCAGACATTAAAAAAAGTTATATAAACGTCCCGATTTAATGTTAAAATTATAATTTGTGCAGATTAAACAAAGTTTTGATTTTTGTATTTTGCACTCGAAAATAAATTGTATTGAAAATTATTTGTTATTGTGATAACATAGATTTACACATGTTTTATTTGTAATTTAAATATGCAATGTAATTGATATAACTTGGCATATACAAGTTTTTATGTTTTTGAAGTAATTTTTTAGTTTAAAAGTGCTAAAAATAACGTAAATGTTTTAAAAAAGTATTTATATGTTGTTTTTAAAATCAAGGATTGCGTCTGTAAACAGTACTTTTAAAAATATGTTAAGTAAAATCTTCAGATGTTAAAATTAAATGGATAATAAAGTACTATTGTTTATTATTATAGATAAAAGTTTGAAAGATAGAAAGAGTTTGTAGCGTTAATATTAGTTAACAATTATTTTATTAGTTATGTTATTTTGTAAATCTTATCTTAATATTTACAATTCTCAATTTTTGTTAATAATTGTTATATTAGAATAGTCAGATTCACTTGAATAATAAATCCACTTGGTTTTGAGTCAACCAGGAGCACTGTACAGCTATTTCACATCCTAATTTGGAATTATCAGCAGCGCATACCGTTCGAGTTCATGTGTGTGTAAAACTTGAAAAGTATGCGCTGCTGCTGATTCCAAATAAGGATGTGAAACAGATGTACAGTGCTCCTGGTTGGCTTAAATATTTGATGAAATTATTATTCAAGTGAATCTGCCAATTCTAATGTAACAATTCTAAAAAACAAATAATCCCTTAAAAGCCGATGGATAAATTTTTATATTGTTTAACTGCACCGAAAAGCGTGATATTATTAATTAATGTGCTTGTGGTAGTTCACAAACATTTTTGTTTTAATATAGTTACTAGAAAATACTTTATAATTTATTTTTTTACAATAAGTTATAATTTAACGATTGATGCATTTCTAAACGTTTATTCAATATTGAATAAGATTTATAAAGCATTGTTGATTACAATGTTTATCAATAAACTTTTTGTATAAGTAAAAATTAAATTTATGTAGAAACCATTTTATACATATCTACGACAATTAATACATTAGCAAAGTTGTTCTTACCCGTTATAAATCCTTCAAAATTATTATTATCATCAGTAAAGTTGGTTACGTCTATGTATTTGGAATTCGAACGATGTGACACATTCCTGGATGATGTTCCAATAAAAATTTGTTTAACTGAATTGAAATGTTTATTATTATCTAAAATGAAATACAATTTTAACAAAATTTGTTGTTATTATTATTATTATTATTATTATTATTATTATTATTATTAGTAGTAGTAGTAGTAGTGGTAGTAGTTTAGGCTAGTTGCTACAACTTATATAAAACGCATTAATTTGTGTTATATCTGTACAATAGTTACTTAATTAACTATTAGTTTATGATACATTTTAATAACAATTATGTATTAAGCAAAATAAATTTGTATGTTGGCTAAGAAGGTATTGGAGAATCAAAAGTAATAATAGTAACGAAATGCACTTTATATCTGTGTATTAAATCAAAATTTGCCGTTTTAAAACTGTGAATATTGTAGATAGTGATTAATTATTTAAAAAAATTACATTTAGCGGTTTAAGTATGCTTAATGTTACAATAATACAAAAATATACAAACGCATAACAGTATTAGCATAATAAGATACGCTGATTACATTATTTTAGGAGTAAGGGTTTATAAAGTAATTACTTTGCTACTAAATTACATTTAAATATAAATAGTTTATACTTGAAAAAAATTATTTTAATAATATAAAACAAAATAATATTTAAATACATTAATTTATACTTAAAATTGTCAGATACACTTTTTAATAAATCCACTTAGTTTCAAGTCTACAAGGAGCGCTGTACAGCTGTTTCATTTTGATTTGGAATCATTAGCAGCGCATACTTTTCTAGTTTTATACACACATAGACTTAAACCGATGACCTATCTGGTGTCAGGCCAGCGCCTTAACCACTGACCTACAAGTAGATGAACTGGACGTTGTAAATTTATTATTTATAATAAATCAGAACAATTCTAATTTTCCAGTGTACTCAAATGCTGCTACGTTACTACCAATTCCAAAAAAAGGAAAAAGCAGCTGTACAGTGCTCCTGGTAAACTTGAAACCAAGTAGATTTATTATTCAATTAAATCTAACAATTCTAACCCAACAATCCTAAATAAAAATAGTTTCCTAAAAACCCATTCATAAACATTAGTTTTTGCCAAAAGGCTTTATTTAATTTTTATATGGTAACAGCTTTTTTGATGTAAAATTAATAAAAATACAAATAATTACTTAATTTTTAAAAAATGAAAAAAACTGGAACTTGAAAGCAACCACTTTTTGTTGGGTGCGGTTGTTAAACGCAGTTTATTGTTACATTTATCAAATTACGTTTTGTCTGGTATTTAAACAATTTGTAAAATGACACAATAGAATTTACGTAAAAGTGAAAATGTTTTTCTATACGTTAAAAACGGTTGGATATACTAAAATTTGAATAGCGCATTACAAATAATTTTTGGCAACAAATTGACTTGAGTTTTTAAAAATCAAAACAGAAGAGAGAATAATTAAATATTAATGTTAATTTTTGCCATTATTTTAAAGTATAAAAAAATAAAAACTTATTTCTATACTATTATGTGTTTAAATTATTGTCAATAATAAAGTTGATAACTGACATAAAATGTTACATTCTACTTAACTGCTGGTTAAAGTAGGCAACAGTTAATTAATATGTTGGTAATTGTAATTATTAATAAACTTGTAATATCTATCAGTTATTTTTATTATACATTTTGCTTCTTTCTTTGTTATTATATATTTTGCATGATTTGTAAAATAATGTTTTGTACATTTCGCAGTTGCATATACCATTTTATTATTTAAAATTATATTTATTAGTTTTTTTATTTCTATTTGTTTAACTGTTAAATAAGTATTTAAATTTAAACAAAAATAAAAACTTTAAATTAATGAAGTTTTTTTAATATATAGTTTGAAAGTTTAGTTGTTGAATTAATTAATATTATATATATATATATATATATATATATATATATATATATATATATATATATATATATATATATATATATATATATCGCTTTTACATGACAGTATTTATGTGTTTTGATAAAGATTAACCGTTTAAACGGCTGTTACAGGAACAAAAAAAAATAAAGACAAACTAAAATTCTATACATTTAAATTTTAATGACAACATATTGTGGTTATTTTATGTATTAAATGTAAATGCATTATTAAATAAAACAAAAATTAATTTTTACAAATTTATATGTAATATTTTAATGTAATTGTTTAAAAAAAATATTAACTACTTTCTAGTTTGATAGAGTATTTGCTAAATATTCCAAAATAAAAATTTGGTGTCAATATTAAATATTAATTTTGTTGGTACAAAACAAATAATGTAAATTTTATAAAATTTATTTAAAAAAATTATTTCGTTATTTTAAAATTGTTTTATACATGTTTCTTTTTTGATTTTAAAAGATCTTTTTTATATATGCACAAATGATTGAAACTATTGCATATATATATTACAATTAGATTTTTTGAAGTCGATAACAACCTATGCACACTTCAACTTAACATCATTTTGATAGAATTTTTTTTGACAGATAAAATAATTTTTGTAACTGCCAACTTGCTTGAAACATTTCAATGTTTATTCATCATTATATACTGTCATTAATTTCTACTATATATATATATATATATATATATATATATATATATATAGCATGTAACCGAGATATTACTAAAACATCAACTTATTGGTGTTTATTTTACAAAATCCTACAAAATCCTTCCAAAATAATGTTTTTTTTAAATGATGAAAATGTTATGTATGCAGTTTAACTATTAAAATAATACTATATTTGCATAAAATAAATATCTGGATTAAAAAAATAATTTTAAAGAATTACACAAATTGTAAAACAATCTCAACTTTACTTACATGATTAACTAGAAAACTAAAATTTAATAAATCAATCAAAATTAAGACAATATTCAAACAATATTTAAAAGAAATTTTATCGTATAATTAGAAGTTAAGTTGAGAACAACGTTCGACAAGGTTTTATTGATGTAAAAAAAATAATGTATATAAAATGAATAAAATTTGTTTAATACGCTTTTGAATATAAGTATTTTTATTAAACTGTTTGTTATAAAATGTAAAGCAAACTGTATATTTTAGCATTATTCGTTGTTTTTTTAAAATGTTTATTACTTTGAATGTTTTACAAGAAACATCTTTCAGCAGTAGACATTTTAGGAGAACCAAACGTGGGCCCGCATTTTAATAGGCCAGTGGTGGAATTCGAACCTCCATGCCCACCGAGGTCCAAATTCGAGCACTGTACCGCTAGTCCACTGCTGAAAGATGTTTCATTTAAAACATTCAAAGTAATAAACATTTAAAAAAATGTAAAACAAACAGCATTATTTGTAGTGTTTAAGTTTGGTTTAAATGAACTGTAGTTATTACAAGTATTTAAAAAAAAAATTTTCTACTATAAAATGAAGTATAAGAATCTATTAAAGTGGGTTTTGATTAAGCTTTATCTACCATGTTTACTAAACTATTTAAGTCGGAAATACTGCATGTTCTATAGCATCTGGTATTTAATAAAACAATGTTTTAGTCTATGTTTAAAATATATTACATAATTCTTATTATAATCCGAAGATTGACATTTTTAAGTTGAAAAATAGTTAACTAATAAAAACGTTACATTTAAGTAAGTGCTTCTAAACAGCTCAAATTTTTACGTAATTAAAACATTGTTTTAATTAATTCCATAAAAACGATACATAAGTCTATGTTCTATATTCTATTTTTAAGCAAAAAATGCAATTGCTTTTTTTTAAATTTAAAATGGCTTTGTTATGTTTTTACGGTTAGCCTAAAATTAAGCAATAATATTGTTTACAATAATGTTAACACAATTTTCAATGTTTCAATAAAATTGGACTAATCTTAAAAAAGTTGTTATTTATGCTACCGTAATTATGACATCTCATTAGTAATGTACGGTATATATTTTACTAAAATTATCAATACGTTTCTTAACGTGTGCATGTTTTTAAATATTAAATAAGTATATTTCAATAACATATTTAAAACGTAATTTTTAAGAAAATACAATTTTATTGGTTTTGAAAATATGTACTAATTAAAAAAAATTAAAAGTAATTGCGGCAAATTGATATACAAAAACTATTAAAGTATTTAATCATATAAGATTAATCAAGATATTTAAATAGCGGGTTTGATTTTGGACTATAAAATGATGGCCTTTATGCCTAGAATATAAATGCTGACTTGTTAAAAATTGTTTGCCGTCAGATATCAAAACAATAAAAACAAAATAAAAATATAAATAGTATTATTTTACTTTATTTAAATGCAATATACGTAATTTGATGGTCAAACTGCTTTAATATAATTCAAATATCCTACTTTCTATTTTGTGCTGCATATAACTCTAGTGAGCGTTCAAAGCTAAATGTCATAATAATAATAATTTACATAATTTATAATAAAATTGCTAATAACAATGTAATCTAACTTAAAAGTTTACTAAATCATTAAAACAAGTAGTAATTATAATAATTACAAACATATTATTATGGGCCTAGTGAAAAATGTAATTCAGTATACTTGTTATTAAAAAAAAGTTATGAGAAATTGTTATGTTTATTTAGAAATTAAATTAATTACATTCTATTAAAGTATATATATATATATATATATTTGTGCCGGAGTGGTCTAGCGGTACATCGCTCGAATTTGGACCTTGGTGGGCATGGGTTCGAATCTCACCACCGGCACTAAAATACGGGCCCACGTTCGGCTTCGATAAAATGCCCACTGCTGAAAGATGTTTCTAGTAAAACATTCAAAGTAGCAAACATAAAATTTTAAAAAATATCACTTTTAATACCACTTATTTTCAATCTAAAAAAATAATTCAACCAAAATCATACCAATTATATTGTTCGTAATTTTGTGTTCAAAGTCAATTCTCAACGTTCCATTGGAGCCTTCGCGAAAAAATTCAATAACATGGAATTGACCGTCAGCAATGTTCAACTTTTGTTCAAAAATGGTCTGAGTCCCACCGCCCATATTGTAACGAACTAGCAAATACTGACGATCCTGCCAATGGACAAAGCAAATGAAATACATAATGTTGTTGTGTTGCATGAATGATCCATTTTTATTTTTAGTACAGGTTTGTAAATGGGGGGGAAGCATTGAAAGGACTCACAATTGTAACAAAATGCTATTCTGTAATTTTAGTTTTTTGTTAAAATGTTATTGTTTCAAGTTTTGTGTTGCATTAAAACACAAATCATTTTTTTAAATTTTAGTAATTGTTTCGATTTGTAACAAAAACCAATATGTCTAATTGCTGTTTGCATGTAGATTAAATAAATTGAAAAAATAAATACAATATAAACATAAAATACATAATTACCAAATTTTAAAATGGCATATTTAAATAAAGTAAAACACTAAAGTTATTTTTTTTTTGTATTTAAAAACATATAATCATCAATGTTAATAAAAATACAATATTTTTCTAATCATTATGCCATTATTTAACTTTAAAACTAAAATTATGTACAAAATTTGACATTATTAATATATTTTTTTGTTAATTATGTGTACACTTCTTAAATATCTTAAATATTACAATTTCAATTTAAAAAATTGAAGCTATATTGACTGAAATCTTGAATAAAATAATTGAACTGAAATAATAATGTGTCCATCTTCACATTTTTAAAAACGTAAAAATTACTTTTCATGTTTAATTGGATAAAATTGTTCAACATACAGATGGATACATTAATAGATATTTTAATTAATTTTTTCAATATTTACCCCCATGTTTTTGAAGACTATTTGTTTACAATAAGATTACTTAAGGGTATTTTGTTGCTACAATTTGTGCTACGTTACAATTGTCTCATTTACCAAATAATAATAAATATTTATTAAAATGTTTTAATTATTGTTATTGTATTTTACAATAGTAAATACTATACTTTCAATTGCCATATATGTATCTGGATTATATATTCTATCCAATACAATAATTTATATATATATATATATTGAAATCATAAATTTTGAAAGTTGGATAAAACTTTCAACTGTTTCAAACAATTGCAAATGGTGGCAACAGTATTAAAATAAAATTGCACAATTATCGCTAGTTTGAAAGTTTCTTTTTCAACAATGAAAAAACTTCGACAATGTTTTGGCAAAATAAATAAATTTTAATTTTTAAATAAAAAGAATTTTTTAATGTAAAGTTTTTAATTTTAGAGTACTTATATTTATAAGTAGTTGTTAATAGAAATAATTAATATTGTTTAGTAATTTAAGCAACATTTATATCACAAAAAATTTCAGATTTTGTGCATAAATTAACTCAATTGTCAATATATATATATATACAAATTATTCTATTGCAAATTAAAATTTTAAACAAAGTAATATTTTTCAAATGTCAATGTAGTAGAAGGAGTTAAGGTTTAAGACTTGTAAATGGGTTAGTGTTTCGCCACTGGCGTCAAATGTGGGTCCATGTTTTTCTTGATTAAAATGATCGCTGTCCAACAAATGTTTATGATAAAATCGTTTTACATTAAACCTATAATTTTACATTATTTTGCATTTTTACCTGCAAAAGTTGGATACTAGACGTTTGACGTAACTGTCATATCAATTATTTTTACTATTGCAACATAATTCATGTTACTTATTAATGTAAAGATAAAACAAACGTTTATTATTTTGTCTAACTAATTTGATGCCATGTGTAAGTCATAATAAAGCACGTAAAATGGAATAATTAACAATTTTGGAATCTTTTGTCATCTATAAAATATTACATATATAAATTATAAAAAATAATGAAAATAGTCATTTACATTTAAATACAAATTAAAATAAATAAATATTTTAAACACATAAAAAAAATTTGTTTGTAAATAAAACTGCTTTTAGAATTGTTATGTTAGAATTGTTAGATTCATTTGACTAATGAATCCACTTGGTTTGAGTCAACCAGCAGCACTGTACAGATACTTCACATCCTTATTTGAAATCATCATCAGCGCATACTTTTCAAGTTTTATACACACATAAACTTGAACCCACGCCCTATTTGGTGTCAGGACAGCGCTTTAAACCGTATCATATAGTCTATTAAACCTTGTGGTACGTAAAGACCTATATAGTAAAGTCCTAGTAAAAGGGTTCCCTCACTTGCTAAACCGGTAGTAACGTAGCAGCATTTGAGGACACTGGGCAATTAGAATTGAACAGATTCACTGTAAATAATAAATTTACAGGGTCAAATTTAACCATCTACGCTCAATGGTTAAAACGCTGACCTGACACCAGATAGAGCATAGTCTCCAGTTTATGTGTGTACTAAACTTGAAAGGTATAGGCAGTTGATGATTTTAAATAAGGACATGAAACAGCTGTACAGTGCTCCTGATTGACTTAAAAACTTAATAAATTTATTATTCAAGTGAATCTGACAATTCGAATATAACAATTCTAAAAACAAATAATCTCTTAAAAACCCATTGATAAAATTGCTTTTACTTAGCAACTTTTTCTCTATTTGCTTTCTAAATTATGTTATTGTTCCATAATTATTTTAAACAATTGAACCTGTTCTAAAAACCATTTAATAATACATAAATTTAAACTGAATTAGACATATTAATTAAGTAGCTTAAAAAAAGTGTTATTGAATAGAATATTTTTATTTCTTCTCAAGTCAATTCCGATTAAAGTAATTTTTTTTTCAATTTGCATACGTGTAGACATTCTTTTAATAAAATACGTTTGTTGTAATAAAAATGTTGTTAATCAAAATAATAATTTTTTTATTTAATAAATCACATTTAGAGAAAACGCAACGTTTATTATTATTATTATTATTATTATTATTATTATTATTATTATTGACATTGCCGTAATTAGGTGTGATGTACAAAATTATTTATAAAATAACGCAAAACCAACTAATACTTTAAAAAATTGTTTATTTTTAGCAAAAAAAAAGGTTAATAAATAATTAATATTTTTCAAATTTAATTATTGCATCTTAACAAAACTAATTAGTACTAAATTAAATTAATTGTTTTTTTTAAATGAATTTATTACATAGCTGTAAACTGGATATATATGAGTTTATTTACAATATTTATATAATTTAGTAATGATTGTTTTTACAAGTTTTTGAACAAACTATAGATAGCAACATTTGTACCTTTTAATTAATAAAAAGTAAAATAATGCCAAGAGGGTATTATTTAATTTGTATAAATGTTTCAACATTAAATATGTAGCGTTACTATTAGTTAACAATTAATTTATTAAATGTATTATTTTGTAAATCTTATTTTAACATGTTTATACCTTAATATTTGCAACTCTCAGTTTTTGTTCATATTATATATATATATATATATATATATATATATATATATATATATATATATTATATATATATTGTTTTACTGCACCAAAAAGCGTGATAATATTCATGGGCGTACTTGTAGAAATTAACATGGTTTGTGTAACTCTAAACTTTTCAGTTTTTGTCTGTTTATTTCGTTGTTTGCGTAATAGATAAATGTATTGATTACTTTAAACTTTAATACATTTATGTTTTCATTACAAAATACTTGATAATTCATGTTTCTATATTAACTCAAGATTTAACAATTAATGTATTTCAAAAAATAGTACCAAATTGCAATAGTGATTCGAATTTCTTAAAATATAAACAATTAAAATTCCGCTATTTTTACGGTTACTAGTTAATGACAAAATCCTATTCTTGTAAATTTCAAATAGCCATTGGGCTAAGGCAGATAATGTTTGTCACATAAATCGATGAGAAAAAATTTTCTACTGTTGTACATTTATAAATAATAAAAAAGCAACTATATTAATGACGTTTGTAAAATATTACCAACAATTGTTACATATCGCAATTTGACGCAATAGAATTTTGCTCCTACTAAAGTTAATAAAGAATGCAATTTATTGGTGCAAAACAGCCTAGTTCCAACACTATTTACACAGACAATCAAGATTATTTAATTTTATGTTATAGTGGTCTTTATACAACCAAATGACAATAAAATAACACACTCTTAAAATATTTTCTATGCACTCGGTCGGCATCTAGCTGTAAAAACGAACTATTTGCATTGTTTTGTACAAGTGCAAAACTGGGGTTTTACTATTCATGAATATAAATTTATCAGTACTGTATAGTAAAAAAATAAAATTACTTGAAAAAATGGAACAAATAATTAACACATAACTAAAAAGATTTTAAACCAATCATTTTAATAATAACCACATATTCACAAAAACTAAATGTACAAATTTACACAATACTCTGACATATTAAATGTATTGATTGTTAATGGTCGCATACCTTGAACAGACCGGTAGTTATTTGTATAAAATCTGGAGAATAACCTTGACCTTGAATATGGACTAAAACCATAAATCCAGGTTTAAATATTTGCAATCCAAAAACTATTTGATCTTGAGATGTATTTTGAGCAGAACTTAATTCAAAAACAGCGTGACGCGATGGATTGGCCGATAAATGTATAAAGGTTCCAACTATTAGTAATTTGATACAATTTAAAAAATGTTTATTTACAGTAACAAATTGCACATTAAAATTTAATATAAAAATGGAATATTAATACAAATTAGACTGGGTAAATATAATTTTGTTTATGTACCATTTTTTTGGTTTGCGTAATTAGATTAATTCAACTTTTACCAAAAATATTACAAACATATTATTTTTAAACTTTGCGTGTGATATATTTTTCCAAAAATTTCAACAATTAATTTTTGTACAAATTGCATTATTAAATTATCGTTTATGTAAAATTAATTTGATTGAAGAAAAAGATTAAATTAAAAAATAGAAGTAGGTTATTATTTATAAGCATTTATTATCAGAAAATGCACAAATTATATATATATATATATATATATATATATATATATATATATATATATATATATATATATATATATATATATATGTTAAAGGCACGGCATATTTATTTAGACATATCATATATGATGCATTTGTTTCTAAAAAACAAAAACTTAACTTATTCATTATCTTTTTAACAAAAGATCAATTATTAAAATTAAAATCGTTTTTTTATTTTTGTACAATTTAAACGAAGTTTAGCAAAACGGAAGTATAATCATAATGTACAATAATAGGGTACAAGTTAGACAATTCAGTTTTTAATATAAAAACTGACGAAAATACCGTGCCGGGGTGGTTTCAGCGGTACAGCACTCGATTTAGACTTAAATGGGCATGGATTCAAATGTCATCACCAGCACCAAATGTGGGCTTCGCTAAAATGTCTATTGCTGAACGATGCGCGTTTCCTATTTCAAAACATTCACAAGTAGCAAAAATAACTTAAATAATTTCGTATTTGTGTCACGTAGTTAACCAAATTAGCGTGATGTAATTTAAATAAAAATTAAACTTATAATTATTTCTTTAGTTAAAATCCAATTTATCCTTTTATCGCCTTTAAGAAAATTATATATATATATATATATATATATATATATATATATATATATATATATATATATATATATATATATATATAAGTGCTAAGCTTAAAATAATCTTAAAAAATTAATTAAATCTTTTTTCTAAAAGTAATTAAAATTTTGAACGCATAAATTAAACATTTTTAAACCATTATGTTTTTAAAAAGTTAACCCAAAAAAATTACATCAAACATTGTAAAAACTAGTTGTTAAAAGCAAAGTTGAACTGGTTAAGCTCATTTTGGAGTGACCAATAGGAAGTGAGAAAATAATACGATAATTTTTTTTGATTCAACATTTAAATAGTCACCTAAATAAAGTGTACGTCTTGTAAAAAATAAAAAATAATGTGCGTTTTCCAATAGTCGGCATTTACCAATTTAAGGTCGTCAATGTTATTTCAATACAAAATTGTTTTATTTTGAACAAGTTATGTATTTTATTAATGAAATATAAATATTTAATTTAAATTTAAATTTAAGTACAAAACTCGTTTTATAAAGTTAAATTTTACACTTGAAAAGTAAATGCCGATTGTTTGTACTTTTATTTGTACAAAATTATAATAATAATTTCCGTTTATTTATTTTAATTACAACTAGTTGACTTTTTTTTAATATTATGAAAAAAATATTTTGCAATCGGAATAAAAATGTGGAAAAACATATTGTTAAACCTGTATCTCAATCATTATAAATTATTTACTTTTTACTCGTTACATTGCTGTGGCAATTTAGAGACTATGTACAAAATTAGTTAATTTTGAACATTTATAAAAAGTCAAAGATTGGTGAATAATGTTAATTTCTCAACCTAATTATTTAAAATTTAAATATAGACATATTTTTTTTTGTTAACTTAGACAACCTTGAAGTATAAAAAAATGTACACACAAAACCTTGATAATACGATTATTTTACAAATAATAGTAATATTCAATTAATACTATTAAATTATATAACGATAATATTTTAATAAAAGTGTTTTTAATATATTTTATTTATTTATTATGTTTGCTACTTTGAATGTTTTACGAGAAACATCTTTCAGCAGTGGACATTTTAACAGAACCGAACGTGGGCCCGCATTTTAGTGCCGGTAATGGGATTCGAACCCCGATGCCCACCGAGGTCCAAATTCGAGCGCTGTATCGCTAGACTACCCCGGCACATAAAAATAATAAAAAACAGCATTGTTACCGTTGATCATTATACACATCGTGTAAATACTAAATGTATTAAAATAATAAAAAAGAAACTTTTAAAAATTTTAAATTTTAATAATAAAACAATTTTTTTAAAATAATTTCTAATTAAAAACCAGTAAATTGTTTTTAAAAATGTTGAAAAAATGTATATTGTATTTGCAATTTGAACATCATATTAAAAAAAAGATTAACGACCAAACCAAGTTCCCTTTTTTATTTACCTGTGTTGCATCGTTCGCCTTCGAAGCCAGTTGGAGTGCAATCGCATTGGATTGAATGCCACTTTTGTATGCATTTGCCATTGAAATAGCACGTTTTGTAGGAACATTGTTTGTCGAACGTCCAATCGTCATTGCATCCCAAGTCGACGTCCGAATAGCGAACAGTTTGCGATTGGGTCGAAAATAAATATTGCCGTTGGCTAGTTTTGTGCAACGTATGGGAAGGGGAATCAAGTGGAGAATCGACTTTGTGTTGTGTTGGATGTGTTAGTTGATGGGACGCTACACATCCAATAAATCCATGTTTGGTCAACGCATTGTTTGTAGGAATGGAAAGTTTGCGTTGGCTATAATTTTTAAAACAAATAATTATAAGAATGGCTATCTTGAAGTAAATAATTAATCAATGGGTCTTTTAAGAAATTATTTGTTTTTTAGAATTGTCAGATTTACTTGAATAATAAACTTATTAGGTTTTTAAGTCAACCAGGAGCATTGTACAGCTGTTTCATCCTTATTTGGAATTATCAGCAGGGTACACCTTTCAAGTTTTACACACACACACAAGTGAACTTGAACCCACGCCCTATTCAAAGTCATCTATAGCGTAGCTCAATCGTTAAGGCGCTGACCTGACACCAAATAGGGCGTGGGTTCAAGTTCATGTGTGTATAAAACTTAAAAGGTATGCACTGCTGATAATTCCAAATAAAGATGTGAAACAGCTGTACAGTGCTCCAGGTTGACTTAGAGCCCAATAAATTAATTATTCATGTGAATCTGACAATTCTAAAAACAAATAATTAATCGACAATTTTATGAAAGCAACCATTTAACTAGAATGAAATTAAACGAAACCAATTGTATCGCTAGTTGGTTTAGCATGTTTTTGGTTAATTATCTTTTGACATTAAATTTTTAAAAAAGAATAACTTTTATTATTGAGCCATAATTGATTTGGTTTACAAAAATAAGTACATTTTTATAATACCAACATTGAAATTTACAAAACAAAATATACTGGATTGCTGGATTGCCGATATATTGTCATGCAATCATTTTTTACTATAAAAAAGATTTAAAAAAGATTCAAAGTAATTTGATTTAATTTTCATACAACATAACTTGTAATAATTAAAAAATAAAGCATTTTTGTTTTGTTAGTATACTAGCAAATAACTCCATTACTGTAAATTAAATATTACTGCTTAAATAATAATAATAATAATAATAATAATAATAATAATAATAATAATAATAATAATAATAATAATAATAATAATAATAATGATAATAATAATAATGATAATAATAATAATAATAATAATAATATATTTTTAATTAAAAGAAAAAACTCTTTAAATTTTTAACACAAATTTACATTGTTTTATTAAAAAGTAAAATTGTTTTTTTTGTCAGTGTAGTTTGAATTTGTTATCTAACTATTTACAAAAATATCGTTTTTCTTCCTTAATTTTCTGGTTGTCATTTTACAGAAAAATTCCAATCAACAAAAATGATTTTTACTATAATAACTTCACATTAAAAAATGTTTAAAATATTATTAAATAAATTATTAAAATAACCTATTTTGACACATACATACATACATACATACATATATATATATATATATATATATATATATATATATATATACTATTGCTTTTGATTAATCATATAGTTACAATGTTAATGTTCTCATTAATAAATCTAAATTTTAGTGTAACAATAAATAATGTAAAAAAATTAAAATAAAATTTATATATAAATAGCAAAAAAACTATTTTTTAAAATATATAAATTGCACTTAATATCTAGTGTAAAGTAAGTATTTATTTGAAAATATGTCATTTTTAATTCTTAATATTAATTTACAAAATATCAACAGAAAATAAAAATGAATATACTTGAACCCTATCTGGTGTCAGGCCAGCGCCGTAAACCACTGAGTTACGGGCGATTGACTTTGAACCTGTAAATTTATTATCTATAATGAATCCGATCAATTCTAATTGCCCAGTGTCCTCAAATGCTGCTACATCACTGCCGGTTTAGTAAGTGCGAGAACCCTTTTACTAGGAGTTTACCATACAGTTCCTTGCATACTACTTTGACTAAAATATAGGGATATATATATATATATATATATACAATGGTTTTGGTAAACTGAAGACATGAACACTTATCTGCTTTTTTATAAAAAATTATTTTTAAATAAAGTTAATATGTAAAATTATGTAATTACTGAAATTAGTGGCTATATGTATTAATCGAATCTTAGATTATTTTAACTGAAAATTTTTATTAATTATATTTTATATATACTTATAAAATAAGTTAATTAAAAAATTATTTGATAGCAAATTTAAAGAAATATATACAGGCTCGAAATGGGACTTGTCAATTAACCCTTATTTTTCAATTTATTTTGTTTTAACTTGAGAGATATGTTTATTTCAACAATTTATGCTACAATAATATGGGCTATCAATACTTGAAGTTAATTGTTTTTTAAGCTTTTTATAATTATAAATATTCGAGTGCCTTGGAGTTTTTGGATAAATAGCATTCAAATAGGTAAATGGTAATAGTTACAATAGAAAACTATATAAACATAAAGTTAATTATATAAAACAATTACACAACAATAATTTTAAAGAAAATTATTTAAATAGTTTTACAAATACTTACATAAGCTAACACACGTTACTGCATACATTTAATTTACACCAACTTGATTAATTTTAAAATTTTGTATGTATAAAAAATTTAACATTAATTTGGGTGCGAAAAGTTCAAAGAAAAATTTTAAATACTTGACCCCCTCCCATTTTTGTTTTATTGACCTGTCAAACATTTTAATTTGACCCCTTAACCTTGGCACAATTTTTAACATTTACGGTAGTTGATTAAAATGGGTTTAAATAGTGGAAGCTTCTTCTTAAATGCGAAAAATTAAGAACAAATAAAAAAAGTTACAATTTTAGTTTAATTATTAAACAAATTGTAGATTTATTTGAGGTAAGTACAAGGATTGTATACAGAGTTTTAACAGATGTTACACGTTTAAAAACAGCAAAAACTAGATCTGTATCATCAACTAGTAAAGGAAACAATTTGTTTACAAGCACTTAATTGAAAACAAACAGAATGAAGTCCATTAAACAAATGCAAAAAAAAGAGTTAGCTATTTTTTCACATTCATTTATCCGTAATCGAATGAAATCAGCTAATTTGAAATTAAAGAAAACGTTAAAAAAGTTTTTTTAACAGCACAACGTAGAAAAAAACGTGTGGAATTTGCAAAAATGTATAAAAACCGTTTAGTTTGTTTCAGCAAATTGATATTTTACTGACGAGTATGATTTAAAGTACAAACTATGGACAGTGCAATCCACAGTTGCATTGTTAAAAAGGTTGTGTATCCATCATGTCTTCATGGATATTATGGAATTAAGTACAGAAAGATGTTATAAAAAACTACGGTTGTTCATTGAAATACTAAATTTGAAAAATTGGTGCTATCCACTATCTATATATGTACATATTTTATAAGATAATTTATTTTTAAGCAAATAATGTAGTAGTATTTTTATATTGTCGAAATATGTAAATTTTGAGTTTCGAGTCTAAGCAAGAATTTGGTAATGCTATTTGTAAAAAATATAATGTTTGTATTGTTTTAATTAGTAGTATGGCGAAAATAATGTTTAATGATTATTTTAGTTAAATGTCGATGTGCCTCATATGCTTAAGTGATGTAAGGAAAGTCATTCAATTCCAATGTGTTTATTTTGACAGGGCCCATTTTAGCTCCTGAAATATTCTTTGTCTTTCAAATTATGTATAAACATAAACAAATTATATTTGAATTATACATATAATTTGTCAATAATAATTTCCTATTTATGATTAGTTTAATATAGGAAAAAAATTAAAACTGACTTTTCTTTAAAAAATTCAGACAATTATGTGAAATAATTTAAACACAAAATTAAATTTAATGATCGGCATAATTATTTTTAAATTGTCATACAAATTGTCATATAAATTGTCATACAAACGAGCACAACTTATAAAAGTTATCGTTGTTGCTATTTAACTACAGATAATATTTAAAAACTTAAAACCTTATCTAGATATAATTTTAAAATAATTTAGAGAGAAAATATATAATAAGCTTGTGAACTAATTACAGAGTTTTGAAATGTGAAACACTTCCCAGATTGCCTGGAAGTGAACGGTAACCGTTAATAAGAAAGTGGTATATAATAAAATAATAATAATAATAATTATAATAATAATTATTATTATTATTATTATTATTATTATTATTATTATTATTATATTAAAATAAAAAATAATTAAATAGTAATTATTTTCCAAAAATCACTTGTATAAAACCTTAAAAAAATACACAAAATCAATTTAATTTAAAAAATTTGTTACAAAAGAACATATCGTTAGCCATATGTAGAAGGTTTGAAATGGCTGGATTTTACTAAACAACATGTAAGTTATCCCGGGTAATAATAATTTTAACAAGAAGCAATTGTAAAGATGTGTCTGGTGTCATTACCTAATTTTTGAGTTAGTAGTAGTGTACATTTTGTTGTAGATTACAAATATTTTAGTGGAAATATTGCCTATTGGTTTCGGCTACATGGAAATGTGGAGTTACAAAAGCGAATTCACACAAGCACCAATTTAAAAAATAAAAAAACTAATAAATTTGGTAAAATGTTATTTTATTTTAAATATAACTTACAATTTGATATATGTTTGACCTATTTGAACGATATACAACTGAATAGTCTAAAAGTTTAATTTTATACATTTTTTAATTTAAAAAAAATGCTTATTACCTTGAACGTTTTACGAAAAGCATCTTTGAGCAGTGAACATTTTAGCGAAGCCGAACGTGGGCCCGCATTTTAGTGGGCCGGTGATGGGATTGAAACCCATGTCTACCGGCATCCAAATCGAGTGCTGTACCGCTAGACCACCCCGGCACATTTGCCTCTCTAAAGTTCATATTTAAACGCCGTTAAAAGTTTTCAGTTTCTTTAAATGCGACAATTATTTGTACTATAAATAGTCACATTATACTTTATTAGGCTCTTGTTTTAAGCATCTTTAAGAATTAAGTTGAAATAATGGACGTGGCTTAAATTGTTAAAATTATAAAAATTTATAATATTAATTTTTACATATATTTAAGATATTTTTGTAATACAATTATTTATTTTTTTACAAAATATGTGGACTTATTTATAGTTTTAACATTGTGTTTTATTGCTGAAATAAATGTTGTTGTATCGTGCAATTAGAAATTTCTTTTGCAAATAATTTTTTATGAACATTACTACAGTAGAGCCCTTGACTCAAACCTGATTGTGTATGGGTTTGATTTTAATCACGGGCCCACGTTTAGATTTGTTATAATGTCTACTGCATGAAGATGTTTTTTCGTATGGCATTCAAAGTAGGAAAAATGAAAATGTTTAAAATAATTAAAATGTGCCAAGTACTTTAAATGCTACAATGAGTTGTAATGCCTCGAGTTTTCTACACCCAACTTAAGTAAGAAATAAATTATTTATAAGTACTGCCAGCTGTATTTTCAACATCGTCCATTTTATAATTGTTTATATTTATTAACGTAAATTGTATTAAAATGTGACCTCAAAATAAAAACCCTTTCACTAAAGGTCAATGTGTCAGTTTTTTGTTTTCCATAGTTATATACTTTTGAAAAACACCGCTTTATCGGTAGATGATAAAACTAACCGAGAGAAAAAGAATTTAAAAAAATATTATTGATCAACCTCCGTAAGTGAGTGTGAGTCACGTTGGTGCATTCATCTATCAAAAAAAGATTGTTTGACCTTGAAAATGTATGTAAGATGGAAAAATCAATATTTACATAGCACTATACGATTTGTATTGCGTCATCGTGCAAATTTGGTTACTCTTTTTGAAACTTTTCCATCCCAACTGCCGAGTAATCACACACTCACACAAAAGGTTATCAGACTCTTATTGGCTCTTTCTTTTGCAACTTTTTCCCATGAGTTGGTTTTATCATCTACCGCTTTATCAAAAACATTTTGAAACAGAATATTTATCAATAGATTTGAATAAAATATTAAATATTAAAAGCACATTTACTTAGTTATGTTATAAATAATTAATATTAAAAGTTATGGAACCAATAAAAATCTTTCTGAATAATTTCTAATTACAATAATTAGCAAATACATTGTTAATAAATTATGAACCTTTTCATTTTTTTATTTTACCATACATATTATCTTTAAGGAAATTATTTATTTACTATTTATTTTTTAGAAAGATCTTAATTATTGTTTTTTGTCTACATTTTAATTTTATAATAATGTTGGTGGGAAATGGTGGTTTATATTAAAGTTGTTTATTAATGTTGCCGGGGTGGTCTAGCGGTACAGCGGTCGAATTCGGACCTCAGTGGACATGGGTTCGAATCCCATCGCCGGCACTAAAATATGGGTCCACGTTTGGCTTTGCTAAAATGTCCACTGCTGAAAAATGTTTCTCGTAAAACATTCAAAGTAGCAAACATAAAATAAAATAAAAAAATAAACAATTGTCCACTGCTGAAAGATGTTTCTTGTAAAACATTGAAAGTAGTAAACATAAATTAATTAAAATAAATAAATAAATAATAACGTTTAATAAATCTGTCAATAAGACGTAAATGTGTTTAATATAATTAGGCAATGTTACAAAACGTAATCAATTATAATGCATTACTATTGCCACTAGCCCATTCACATGTGACTTCAAAAGTAAAAACAAATTTTAATTCTTGGAAATGCTTTTATTTAAACATTTAAGATAAATAATAACCTTTGTAACACATTCTATAAAAATAATTTTAATATATATCTTTTGTTATATTATTATAAGATTATGCAAAACTTTTGTAAATAAGATTAATAAGTTCTATATATATAAACACTTATACTGGAATTGAAACCTAATCGAAAATTGACCAACTGTAATATTTAGGGAATTCAACACTTATCTTAGAAATATTTAACACTTATTAATATATACCTTAGATAATACTTTACTAATATTTATTAAAACTATCATTATTCGCAAATAATAATTTATAATCATGATATACAACAACATTTGTTATAGCAATAATGTATAATACCTCCGTTTACTAACACCCAAATAGAAACAAATATAATTTGTTAAAAAAAACTTATTAACTAAAATACATAAATATACAAACAAAAAGTTACATAATTTTTGTCAACAATTCAAGTAACATTTGCAGTCTTTTATAACTTTTCCTGACAGCTTTGAATCCATCAGTCTATGAATGACTTCATTAAAAGTCAATTGTTTGCAACATGAATAATATTCTATAAATTAATACGTTACTTTACAAGCTGTTAACCTACTTAAAAGAACTAAAATTAAATTAATAACATTTAAATACGAGCTGGTTCATTAATTTATTTCAATCTAAAAAAACATTACCAATCACAAAAGTATATCCTGCAGTATTATTTTAAACATGTTTTCAATTACCCACAGCATCCTATTATAGCAATAACTGAAATAATTTGTTAAGCATTTTTATAAAATGTTTACTGTTTAAACAGTGGCTAGTATACATCAATTTTTGTAGCTTTAGACAGTTGTCCCAACAATAACTATGTGGAGAAGATAAAAATGCAATGTATTTTGCAAAATATTTGTAATTTGTAACAACATTTACATTATACACTAGTCTAAAATGTTAAATCCAACATTTGCAAAACATTGCATACATATATTTTTTATTTTGTTTTTTGTTAAAAATCATAAAGAATGTTTTTACGTTTAAAAAAGATTTACATTAATCGGTTTGTTGATTACAGCTAAATGGAACTTGTATTACAGCAAATTTTAATTACAAATTTAACAAATTTGTGCATTTAGCCATTATCAACTATTTTATACGTTTTCATTGCTTACCGCGTTCAAATTCATTTTTTAAGTTTTTATTTAAATTTGTAAAAATAAATTATTTATAATTTTTACTTGTAGAATTATCCAACCCTCTTTTATATGATTAGGAAAATGTTTCATTTACAAACTTTTTCTACACAATAGACACGTTCATTATGTACATAAAGATATATTGGTGAAATCTTGGTTTGAGCAATACACTACAACATAAAGTCGACAAGACATAACGTTTCAAGTAAAACATACAACTTGTATTAAGATAATTTTTTTAAATGTAAAATTTTGTAATTAGCTTAAAATAAAATAACTAATAGCAAAAATAAAAATGCTTTATTTTGACAAAATTTAGCTTTTAATCATGCTTGGATTTTTATTAATTTATTACGTAAACGCAAATAATTAACAATGTGATTTAAACTGACATTTATAAACTGAAAACATTTACACATATTAAAAATTACATTTTTAGATTTATAAAAAAGGAGTGTCTAGTCGTTTAAATGTCAACTGGATTACAGTTGCTTTTTAAAATAATTGCATTGAGTCTTTAATCAGGCGCCTTATAGTGTTTTTTTTATTCAAATAAAAGCCGTTGTGTTTTGTTAGAAAAAATAATGTAAAATTAAAATTATTTTACGGTAGAACATTCATTTTACTAATATTTAATTAAAATTTGCTGTAAAGATTATAAGATTTGGTACGTAAAAATACAGTCCCTAAAGAAATTAGTGTAAAAATAATCCAAATTAATTTGTTATCATTAATTGTTGCTTTTCATAAAAATAAATATTAAGAATTGAAAATAATGTAATGTACTTGTTGCTTTATATTTACTAAGAAATATTTATTTAAAAATGGCGAGTTAGTGAAAAAAGCATATTTTGAAAATAAATTCCATATAAAGGGTATTATTAAATAATCTTACGCATTTTATAATAATTAATAAATTGTTAATTTACGTGCTCAGAATCATTATTTAAAAATGCATTCTAATACTGCAAGTTGATGTTTGTGCGATAGAAAATTGTTGTTATTGTTGTTGTTATCTCAGAATTAAAAAAATAATTTACATAAAAAATTAATTAATCAATTGTTTTTTAACAAAAACTTTTTAATGCTTGTGCTTTAATATAATAATATCGCTGAAAACATTAACTTATATTTTAAAGGCTTCGAATATAATATTGCACTAAAATAGTTGCTTTGATTTTTATTATGATTATTATGATTATGATTATGATTGTTATTATTATTATTATTATTATTATTATTATTATTTTATTTATTTATTTTATGATTGCTACTTTGAATGTTTTACGAGAAACATCTTTCAGTAGTGGACATTTTGGGGAAGTCGAACGCGGGCCTGCATTTAAGTGCCAACGGTGGGATTTGAATCCAAGCCCACTGAGGCCCAAACTCAAGCGCTGGACCGCTGGACTATTATTATTATCATTATTATTATTATTATTATTATTATTATTATTATTATTATTATTATTATTATTATTATTATTATTATTATTATTATTATTATTATTATTATTATATTATTATTATTATTATTATTATTATTATTATTATTATTATTATTATTATTATTATTATTATTATTATTATTATTATTATTATTATTATTATTATTATTATAGTTATTGCCTTAGATACTTTAGTAGATGTAGATTTCAGCACACATAAAATATGTACAATTATAAAAATACGATATAATTAGCAGTATGTAGCATCAGTCCAAAAAATAAAATAAAAATAAATAAATAAAATAAGATTAAATTATATAGCCTAAAAATATTAATTTGTCTTTAAAATTAAGCCAAAACTTAATATTTGTATTTAAAAATAAAAATAGAGTATGTTTTGTTAGAACAATTTTGAAAAACGCATTAATGTTTTTAAAATATTTTAGGTATTTTCTAAAAAATATTAAAAACCTGCTTTTGCTTGTTAAATAAATATTGTATAACTTAAAAACCATGAAATGCACGAGTCTTTTAAATTATTACTTATTTGCTAGTAAGAAGCAGAAAAATAATAATTTTGAAATAGCAAAAAGTTTAGTCTTGCTTTTATTACTCAAAAAACGTTATGTCAAGACAATTAAACGTTTAAAAATATATGACACTTTGTTCTGTAATTAATAAAACGCTGATTTAGAAAAATAATGTGCCATGTATAGGGAACTTTGTACATACACATATTTTATATTGTAAAAATCTTTGTTAAAAAAGATACTATATATTGGTTTTGTACAGACTGTAAAATATATATATATATATATATATATATTATATAACAAATAATATTAATATATTTAACCCGTACTATTTTCATCTCAAAATTTACTAATATGTTTTAAACTGAAATGCAATTTTTTTATGTAACAATTAGAATTGTTTTAAAATACATAGCAGACCAAAGCATTTGAGCCAGATGTCTACAAAAAATGATCACATTCATTATTTGATATTATTTAAATAAATAATAATTTTCTTTAAAATTATTTTTGCATAATCGTTTTATATAATTAACTTTATTTGTATATAGTTTTCTATTGTAACTATTACCATTTACCTATTTGAATGCTATTTATCCAAAAAATCTAAGGCACTCGAATATTTATAATTATAAAAAGCTTATAAAAACAATTAACTTCAAGTATTGATAGCCCATATTATTTTAGCATAATTACTTTGTCGAACTAAACATATCTCTCAAGTTAAAACAAAAAAAATGAAAAATAAGAGTTCATTGACAAGTCCCATTTTGGACCTGAATAGTAAACTTTCTACCAAAGTTTAGTACTTTAAAAAGTTTTTATAGAAAAACATTGTTTTAATTTTGTAAAGATTATAAAATAGGCTTTATATAACAAATTATGCTAATCAATTTAAAAAGTACTATTTTTATCTCCAAATTTAGTAATATCTTTTAAACTGAAATACAATTTTCTTATATTACAGTTGCAATTGTTTTAAAACAACAATGTCTTATGTAACCTGTTTGCAAAATTAATTTTAACTGTATTTAAATGCATTATGTTTACATAAAAAATGAATTTAAACACTAAGTAGACTAAAATAAAATAGTTGTTTTCAAAATTTTCCATTTAACAGTTCTAATATTATTTGTATCTATTTTGTTTTTTGTACAATTAAACAACATACATATATAAAAGCATAAATAATTTTAAAAATTATATGCCTTAGTTAATTTTTGGTTAACATTTAGAGTACATAAAACTGTATAAACATCATAACTAAAGCATTTGAGTCAACTGTCTACAAAAAGCGACAATCACATTCATTATTATGCGACAAATTATTTAGTAACCAAAAAAAATAGATATGCTTTGCATTTTATGTAATATTTGACGTTATATTCCATGTTCCCGACTTTACTCAACCTTTGATTATAAACCAGTTGTAATTTTATGTATTTTTTTTCCATTATTAACAACATATTTTAATAACATTATGATTTTATTTTACTTACTATATGGTATTGTATAATTAAACTGAATTCTTTTTCCAAGTTACGTAGATGTTAAAGATGTTTTAGTTTAATAACTATGTTTTATTAGTAATTGTTTTAGAAGTTCCATATATATATGTATATATATATATATATATACCAGCATTGACATATAATTAAATGTATATTATAAATAAACTGTATCTTGATACACTGATATCTGGATATAACTGGCTGGTTAATGTTTAAATATGATTTAAATTTGTATTAAAATTAAGTTTTTTCGTCTTACTTTATTAAAGGTTTTCCCAAGTAAATGAAGGTTATTCTAAATTGCTTTTTAACATTGCAATCGACGGTATATTTTTTGTCATCGACTTGAATTACAAATAAATTGGGGCTGTCAATTTGATGATGAATCTAAATTTGATTAAAAAAAATTGAAATAAAATTGTGTTGTTTTTAAACTATTGCACGCCAACAAAGTATATATTTACACAAGTGTATTTGAAAAATACATATTATATATCTACTATTGTGTTTTGGATCTTTTAAGCACGTACACAATCTGTGTAACTATGTGAGGGGAAGTAGCAATTAGTACCAGTCAAGAGAGAGAGAGAGAGAGAGAGATTAACGTCATCTATTAAGTAAAAGGTTACAAAATTTGATTCCTGTGCCACCCAATAATTTTATTAATTATTTTTACGTATTGCATTGAGTTCTCTTTATAATTTCAAAGAAAAATAATGAAAGAGGTGAACTGTGAGATGAATTCATTCCATATATTCACTACAGTTTCAAACATATAAAGAATCAGTAAAAAAATATAATGTAATATGATATAATTAACTTAATACAGAGATACACATATACAACATGCCTATAACATAACTTGCCTATGTTAAGTCCAACCAATTTGTAAATTGTTTTTGTGCATACATTAATGGGTTTTAATGTGTGAATGTCGCTTAACTGAACGTGTCAAAGAAAACATTCCCAATTAGCTTGATAAATAATCCAATTCAAACGAACGTTTCTGCACTTTGTCAATATTACGTCATTCAGTTCAAACAAAACACCGTGTTAATTTTAATAATTGCTTTAAAGTACTGATAACTGCTCCAACCTCTAATATATATTAAAAAGGTAGATGATAAAACCAACCAAGGGAAAACGTTGCGAAAAAAGGAACCAATAAGAGTTAGATAACCTGTTGTGAGTTTGTAATTACTCGTAAGTTGAGGATGGAAAAGTTTCAAAAAAGTGTGACCAGATTTGCACGATGACGCAATACAAATCGTATAGTGCTATGTAAATATTGATTTTTCCATCTTATATACATGTTGAAGGTCAAACAATCCCCTTTTGATAGAAGAATACACCAACTTGACTGACACTTGCTCACAAAGATTAACCAATAGGATTTTTAAAAAATTCTTTTTACCTTGGTTGGTTTTATCATTTACCATTAAAAAGCACGAGCTATGCACGTGCTCTACAAGTTCGCCACCCGTTGATTATTGTTCAGAGAGTGTTGCTACGTATGCGTGTGTCTATTTATGTATACGTGATCGCGTATGAATATATATACATATATATGTGCGCACACGCTAGTAAACAACACTATTTGGCAGTCAATTGAGTAATGATGCACATGAAAATTTGTGTGTATGTGTGTATGGATGTACCGGAGTGGCCTAGCGGTACAGCGCTCCATTTGGACTTAGGTGGGCATGGATTCAAATCCCACCAACGGCACTCAACTGCGGGCCTACAATCGGCTTTGCTAAATAATGTCCACTGCTGAAAGATGCGTTTCTCGTAAAGCGTTTAAAGTAGCAAATATATATATATATATATATATATATATATATATATATATATATATATATATATATATATACTGATTCTTGTATGTTTGTAACTGAAGAGAATATACGAAATAAATTCATTTCACAGTTTATATTTTCTATTGCATAAATATATAGCATACGACAATTTACAAAATATTTAATTAATTTCAACAACTCGATCAATACTTGTTACATTTCAAATATTAAAAAAAAATTTACAAGTGGATTAAAATGGCATATATATTTCAGAAAATTAAAACAAATGTATACGTATTCTTTCAAATGTAATAGTCTAATACGTGTAACACATAGGTAGCAAAATGTTTTATTGTTAACATTTTTTCACTTGATTCAATAAAATTGGATCAACATGTTCATCTTAAATATAAAAAAGCAAAATTGTTCGTGCAAATAAATATTTTTTTAAATGATAGCTTAATGTAGTCTACATTTTGTAAAATTCAATTTTAAATGAAATATTCTAAAAATAATGCAATATCTATATTTTGTACATGCATATACCATTAAACACTTTTAAATTATAATAGTTTATTAATGTATCTTTTAAAATCTATTTTGCATGAAAATATATCGAAACTTTTAAATAATTCAACACTATTTTAAATGTTTTCAATTTTATAATGATGTAGCTAGTAGTAATGGCAATAAATCAAGTACTTTAAACATGCTTAAAACTTAGATTCTTGTTAAATGCAAGTTAAATACTTGTTTACGTTTGAGTGTTCTATTTCGAAATACAGTATTACATGACCTATATTGGATCAGAAATGATTCAATCTAGCCAGTCCCAAGCCTGGATAAAGGAGGAGGGTTTGAGCGGAAGGTTAGCAACCTGGCCTCTGTAAAAAATTTATACTGCTACGCAAACAATACAAGAGGACGCCATTCCGGCAAACAACTGCAAAGAAGTGATCGCACGTATCTGGATGACAAAGTTACACAGAAAGCCGAAAGGTATCTCAATATTCGATTTGCAGTATCTTCAATACCAACGAGAATTTGTTGTTTTTGTTGTTTTGCTTCAATCGTTGTCTTATTGTTCATTTTTAAAGCAAAAGGGTTTTGTATAATATAATAATACAATATATTGGCTAATTAAAACTTCTGGTTATTCAGACTAATAAGATAATACTTATCCATTAAACCGTTAATTATATTTAATTTTTGTGTAGCGCAATTGGTTTTACACAACTTTAGTTCAACCAAAATACTTGATCCTGTTAAAAAATCCAATAATTGGAATTTTCAAGTTGACTAGTGTACATAGCACATAAGTCATTCCTTGCAAAATATCCTATTACATCTTTTATTTTATTCTCCCAACTTTGTTTTTTTAGTAAACGGTCATTTTTGTAATTAATTCATCGGAATGATAACTAGTAGCAAGTACAAGCATGTTCCTTTTGTTCTTGGACTATTATTATTATTATTATTATTATTATTATTATTATTATTATTATTGAGTTATACCAATATACAAAGTCTATTTTACAATGTGTCATTTTTCATTCAAACCTTTTTCTCTATTCCACCAAATATCCACTTTTGTTTTAGCAATGTTGTACTAATTTGCACACGCATTTGTATTTTTGCCAATCCAGACAAAAATTTAAGCAAACAAACAAAATAAAATTATTCAAAATTTTAGCATTCTACATTTACATATTGTATAATTTACAAAAAATGGATATAAATTTAAAATTGTAGCATTAATATTGACACGTTGACCTTCAAAATTCAATAGATGTATTTTAAAACACACGTTGTTACCAATTATATTATACGGTGTACACAATCGTACACAATTAAAAATTAAAATCAATAATAAAACATACTTACATTTAACATGTACCATTTTTGTGAATCCAACTTTAATTTATTGTCAATAAGTTTCTTTTCCAATTTTCCGTTAAAAGTATAAACGAAAATCAATTGTTTGTAGGACAATTCCAAAGCAAATACAAAATCGGCGTAATTTGTTTCAAAATATATCAAATTGCCTGATTTCTGTAGAAAAATAATGGAAAATAATCGTTCTTTTTAGGAAAAAATACACAAAATGGATTGCCTATGAATTATGATAAACATGTTAATTAATTATTTTCTAAACTTAATTAATGCAATTAACGAAAAATTTACTTTTTCAGACATTAAATTAATATTTTGTTTGCGAAAAATGACGTTTCAATATATAGTTTATTTAATGGATATAAAATAAATAATTACAAAGTTTTTACAACACAATCACTAAATACTAATATATTGCCTATACATTTGCAATAAATAAACAGTGTAATAAAATGCAAATGAATACATTATTAGATCTTAACTGTTTGATAACGGACTTTACAATATACAAAAATGTATTAAGTGATTTGTAAAATGATCAATATATACATTTCTAATGTGTGTATTATATCAACTTTAAATCAGTTTATATTAATTCTTTTTTTTGTTGTTGTTATTGTGAGTTGACTGCAAACATATAAACGAAAAAATGGACAATTCAGATTGACAAAAAGATAACTATGGCTGAAGTCGCTAGATATTTTTGTAATCAACAGAGTCTTAATTTTATCCTTGGCAACAAATGCGGTTTTTGCCTGACCGCACAAAATATTTACTTGTTCCAAGACAACAAATCTTATAAAAAATAATCTTTACGAAAATGCAAAAGTTGTCTAAAATATTTTCATTGTTACAACATGTGCAAATAAATTAACACTATGTATACTAAATCACGAGGTAAAGTATGTGGATTGATTTTAGACATAACGTCTTGTTTAGACATTAATATGTCGGGGTGGCTTGGCGGTATAGCGATCGACGTGAATCTAAGTGAGCATGGGTTCGAATCCCACCACCAGCACAAAATGAGGCCCAACGTTGAGCTTCGCTAAATGTCCACTGCTGAAAAATGTGTTTCCGTAAAGATTCAAACTAGTAACCGTAAACAGACAAAATAAAAAAATAATAATTCATCAATTTTTTTAAAAAGATTAGATATCATGGGTCTTTAACCAAGTACCTCGGAAAAAACCAAAATTTACATTTACTCAAGTAAATAATAATAATAATTAATAATAATAATAATAATAATAATAATAATAATAATAATAATAATAATAATATCAATAATAATAATAATTTTTGTAAATGTACATTACTAATTAAAAATTTTAATACTTTAGCAAAATGCTATAATTAAAATGTATAATCTAATATACAACAGTTACAATCAAACTTATAAATGTGTTTAAAATATAAAAAATACTATTAGTTCTAGTTTTAACTACTCAAGAAATATTAAATAATCTTTTTATTAAGAAATAAAAACTGATAAATTTATATGTAGTATAAAAATGTGTTTTCAATAATTAACTTTTAAACGGTCATTATTTTTATTTTAAGTAAAAAATGATATAATTCTATATTGTTCAACTTTTTAATTAAGATATAATTTATAACATTTGTTGTGACTTTAAGCATTTGATAAAATTACAGTTGTCAGAAAAAGATACAAACAATATTGATAAAAATGTTGCACCAACAGTTATTTTAAATATGAATAAATAAAAATTACTTTCAAAAATTAAATAATACAACAAAACAGCATTTTACTTAAACGTAATTTTTGTGCTAATTGTACAACAATTAGTGTTATTAAAAATAACAATATTTATTAAAAATGTTTTGTAAATTTTTAAAGAAATTTTATTAAACTCTAAAATATAACAAATATAGAATAACAATTAGATAATATTTTTGATAAACAAAAATCTATAAAGTCTTTTTAAGTTTTTTAATAAACAGTACAATTTCCAATCAAACTTTAGTCCTGTTTGTTAACCTTGCACTCAAAACTTTTTCCTCCATATAGAAGACTTGTCTAAGAACTATTTGAAAAGATCTAATTGAAATGAATGCTTCATAAGTGATCAAACAAAACGTTTGGCAAAATGTTCGAATACGTAGAAACATTTTGTTTTCCTATGTACAATTTAAATTATGGAACTTTGATGTTATCTTTTGTTGTAACTGTTATCTTATTGTCCCATGTTTATTTTTAAAGCAAAAGGATTTTGCAATAATAGTAATAATAAGAATAATGGTGTCTACAATTAAGGCAATTTAGTATAAAAAACGTTTTGCTCTAATAGAATAATTTCTTGTTTCATTCTTACTTGCCAACGAAACCGAATATTCCAGGAAAATTGAAAAATGTCTTCCATCATTTCAATACCAATGTAGGAGTTGGAAGTGACAAATTTTAGCGGCCAATCTTTTGGTTGATTTTGATATCCCGATTGGGCATTCAGTTCAAACAAAGTGGGCCACAATTTTGACGTTTGAAGACTGTCCAAATAACGATTGCGTTCGTTTTGTGCCCATTGCAAATAGTCCACACCATTGAATGTCAAAATGGAAATGTGGCCTATAAATACGTTGTGTTCAATTTGATCATTGACATCATTTTTATGCTGAAAAAATTGTTTATTTTTCAAAAAATTGGCAATTTTTGAATGTTTGAGCTGAAGGAAACGTTCGGTGTGGCCAAATATTAAATGATGGTGTAGCAAAAATGTATTTTCTTTTGAAACGGCTGTTCAACAATTAAAATTTAATGACAATGTTTATTTGTTTTGGTGTAACATGACAAGGAAATAAACAACATGATTCAGCTTTCTAATAAATTGACGTGCTGCGCAAAACATTATCAAAATTAGTAAGAAAATGTAATATATTTTTTATTTGTCAAATTACAAAAATGTTATGAAAACATGTTACGAAATACAACAATGAACAAATGAGCAAATGTTAACATTTTTCTTTCAAAAACGATAATTTATAATTTATTACATATTTACTAGTTTCAAAAATTAAATATATCAGTTTTTGTAGCATAATTATTTATTAATTTCTAGTTTTTATATTATTAATTAAAATTAAATATTGCTACAAAAATACTACTTATTACAATTTTATGAATAAGTATTAAAATGTTTCATTATGTGCATATATCCATGAGCAATTAAAATAAAATTATATAAAAAACATTATGTAACAAACAAAATGAAAAATAGTTAGAATTGCACTTACTAAATATTTCATGTGAATAATCTATAGAAAAATTTAAAAACTTTTCTTTACGCACAACGTGAATAGTATGCCATTGATAATCGCTTACAAAAATTGAATTTTTAAAATTCTGAAAAAAAACATATATGAAGTATATTTTTTTTGCAAAAAATATTTTTAATTTCACTTGTTACGTAAATGCAATATTGAAATCATATCTTCATATGTTAATTGCAATAATTTAAAATATTGTTATTTATTATATTTATTTTTGAACAATTTAACCCAATTGAATAACTTTTAATACAATTATAATATTTATGTAAAAAGTAGTAAAATGTTGAGGTTGTTGGTAATTAGTTAATTATTTAAGCACAGTGGTTGATTATTTTATTATTTTTTATAAATCTACCTTAGTCAACTACAAATGCGGTTGAAAAAGACAAAATGTTGGTAAGGTGACTTTTTTCAAAACACAACACTGTCGAAATAACAAGACTACGTCATTTAATCAAACTAACGAAAAAATTGAACAATTTGAATATCAAGATCGAGTGTAAAAGCCGAAAGAAAGCTAGCTACCTTTGATATACAAAATATTGAATTCCCAAAATTTAAAATACAATTACACTAAACTTTTGTGTTGCCCCTTATCTTCTCCAAAACAACAGAAAAAACAAATTTAAATTAATATATTATGATTGTGATTAATTTTTATACCTACTTTGACATTGTCTAATTTTTTCGATAAAAAAATACATCTAACAATATTTTTTTGTGTTTTGATTTAAAATCTTTCTAATCAATTTACTAATCAATTTGTTTTTATCATTATAATAATACTGTCAAACGTTTGATTAAAAACAATTTTAACGTTTCACAAATTGGAGTAAAATTTACAATGGTAAATATTTCGCTTTTCGTTCAACCTACATAGCTAAGAAACCCAAAATTGTAAGTCAAAACGACGTAGCCCAATTTTATTGTCAATTCCAAACAGTCAGTCGCTGCAAGTTTGTTACTGCGAGTAGTTAGAAGAAATGCATTTTTGTAATTTGTTTGAAATCGGACAATCACTTCTTCAACAGCCGACTGGATTGGCAACGGATTGAATTGGACATGAAGCCACTGATGACCATTAAAATGGGCTATTATCGGTTCTACAAATGCCGAATGGCAAAGTAATGAAAAGTACATTTGGCATTAAATGATTGATTAATTTAAAAATGGATTTATACAATTTGTCAATAAAACTGTCAATAAGTACAATGCTACATTTTGTATGATTTTGGTGTTTGAATGTTTTATAAAAATATATTTAATTCAGCGGACATTTAGTACACTTTGTGTTAGACAAATCGTTAGTATAGGAGGATAGATTGGATGATGTAGGATTAGGATTCCTACTTTTGTAATAACGTATTACTGATAAAAAGTACCAAGTTATCAATGTACAAAAATACTATTATGTTAAATGTGCAGCAGTGGCCTAGCGACAGAGCGCTCGATTTAAACGTTTATGGGCATCCGGGTTCGAATCCCACCACCGGTACTAAAATGCGAGCCCACGTTTGGCTTCGCTTAAATGTCTGCTACTGAAAGATGCGTTTCCCGTCAAATCATTTAAAGTAGTAAACTTAAATTTAAAAAAATAATCAAACTAAATAAATATAAAAACATGTGAAGGTAATAGAAAGAAAAATGGAAGTTAATTATACCATTTGGCCTGCATGTGATACTGAAATTTAGTTGGTAGGTAAATGTTACTAAAGAATTTAATCCTCGTTAAATAATTTAAATAATAATAATAATAATAATAATAAAATAATAATAATAATAATAACAATAATAATAATAGTAATAATAATAATAATAATAATAATGATAATAATGATAATGATAATAACAATAATAATAATAATAATAACAATAATAATAATAACAATAATAATAATAATAATAACAATAATAATAATAATAATAATAACAAAAATAATAATAATAATAATAATAATAATAATAAAATTAAAGCTAGATGTAGTTTTTGTTACTACCTTATGTAGAAATATTTATTATTATTATTATTATTATTATTATTATTATTATTATTATTATTATCATTATTTATTATTTATTATTATTTATTATTATTGATTTATTATTTATTATTATTAATAATAATAATAATAATTATTATTATTATTATTTATTACTACCTTCTGTACAAATATTGCCCGTATAATTTGAAAGCGAACAGTCGCATTTGAACGAGTTCCATTCGACCAAGCACAAACCATTGTGTTTGCACGGATTGTGCTGACAGTCAAATGGTGGATAGGTACTGATACATTTGGGCGTTACGAATGCACTTGCCCAACACGGCCTAATTTCGAGATCCAAATCCCACGGTCGATAGTCAATTAACAAATCTCCCAAACACCCAATGTAGTCTTGATCCAGACGAGCCGACCAAACATCGGGCGATATGAACGAACTCAAATGGCGAAGTAATTCGGGCAGACCGCCAACATAAAAATATCCATTCAAATTTAAATATTTGTATCTAGAAGCATGAAAAAAAATGTATAATTAGAATTATATATTTTTTGTGAAATTATCATAATATGTTTAAATGATTGTCTAACTACAGGTTTACAGTATTAATTTGATATATAGACACTGTCAATTATATTGATGTTATCTAATTCATTTTGTTACAATTGTTTCTGATTTTTCAATTGTAATATTTGTTACAACTAATAATGAAAATCTGTTTATGTGTTAAATTTTTTCTTTAATGTGGTGTAATAATAATAATAATAATATTAATAATAATAAAAAATTTTGTATTAGACTTTAATTTTAACTTGTTACATCATCATCATCATCATATCATTATTATTATTATTATCATTATTATCATTATTATTATTATTACTATTATTATTATTATTATTATTATTATTATTATTATTATTATTATTATTATTATTATTATTATTATTATTATTATTATTATTATTATTATTATTATTATTATTATTATTATTATTATTATTATTATTATTATTATTATTATTATTATTATTATTATTATGGTTGTTGGCTTAGATACTTCAGTAGAAGTAGGTACAAATATAGAAAACAATACAATTAGCAGTATGTAACATCGGTCAAATAATTAAATTAAATTACAAAGTCTAATACACTCAAAAATCAACATATAATCAACAGTCATGTGCATTATAATATGCATGCTATTACTTTGGAAACGTACTACAGTTATTAGTATACTAATAATACTTCTACTAATAGTATAATAATAACAGTATACAATAAATGTGAATGATTCAAATGTTAGTATATCCTGGATAATTAATTGTCACAAAATGTAATAAGCAGATTACGGACAAACAAAAAAACTCATGGTTTAGATACGTTTATGTAAAGGTGACTTTTAACTTTATTGGGATAGGACAGTCACCTTACTAAATACGGCAGACATGAATTTAAGTGCACATTTTTTTGCTGTCAAAATAATCTAGTGGTAGAACGCTACACTCTAACTTAGGTGGGCATCGTTTTGAGGCCTCCGCTAACTCTGTCAAAATATCTGCTTGCTGAAAAATATTTTTCATCAAGTTTCAAGCAGTGATAACAATAGCAATATAATAAACAATAATTCAACAACGATTGTTGATTTTTTTAATCAGAATGTCAAATAATATATATTGTTTAAGGTAATTGTCAACAAAATCAACAACTCCAGAAGATGTACAGTTATAATAGAATTACGTTGCCTAAAATTAACTAAATGACGATACGTCGATTTCCGTTTAAATTATAAATCTGTCAATAATGTAACGGGAACTGTAGTGAAAAAATAAAGGAAAAATACATTTTATCAATTTCTAAAATTGTAACAATTAATTTTATTATTATTATTATTATTATTATTATTATTATTTTTGTAATCGCTGTTTTTCTATTTTGTTTTATTGTTACAACTTCGATAGAAGCTTGCATTGGTAACACTTTTGATGTTGTGTTGTGTAAAAAACGTTCCTCCATTTGTTCGTCTTCTTTCTATCTAGTTGTAAGGTGGACGAATAAAAACTTCAAGGTTATAAGCAATATAAGAGCAATCAATAATCAGGAATCAGATCAATAACCTTTTTCTTAACTCTCTAAGGAACCTCTATCACTCAACCACACCTGCTTAAATATAACATTTATTCATTGTTACTTACAGTTGTTCCTTCGTTTGATGACTTTCAATTTTCACATTGTCGATAGTTATATGCAAAGTACCTTTGTCAAATTTAACATCAACAAAATGTTGCTTTCCATCTGCAATAAATATAGCAGATTGTAAATTGTTCGGTTGAACAACGCCCGATCCCGTATTCAATACAAAATGCAACGATCCATTTCTCAACTCCAAAGCAAACAAGTCAAATCCTGGATGTTTCATGCCCTGAATATTGTTTACAAGACGTTTGTTCATTTTGAGTTCGGGTTGTAAATCTTGATCGTTAATCGAAGTGCTGTACAAAAGTAGACTGTCCAATTTGGTTGTACGTAGCCAAAAGGATATTTGGCCTTTGAGTACGTTTTTCCAACCAGTCAATCGCAAATAGCCGTTGGGACTTTGAAATGTTATGCTTGACAATTTGTTCAAATTTGTGGAGTGCAACCATTGACTGTTGCATTCGGTACCAAGTGCGTGTTTGGGAATATAGGCTTGGATATGCTCAAAACCAGTTGAAGATAACAAATTTATGGTTATATTGTCGACTTTGTACATTAACTAGAAAATAAATATAATCATATTTTAGGGTAGGAGGGCATGTCATTGAACACTATCAATGTGTATAATTGAAAGAATACGAAATAATGAATGAAAGGCAGAGTTTTATTTAGTTGTCGATTTATTTAGATAAATGCAATGATTTATTTAAATTTATTGTTGTTATAGTCATTGGCTAAACCACAAATTTATATTGAACATTAAAAACCGTTATGAACTGATAATAACAATTTGTATTAACATAAAATGTTGTAATTAAAAAAAATCAATACAACTAAATTAATTAAAATTGCAGTATTACTATTATTATTATTATTATTATTATTATTATTATTATTATTATTATTATTATTAATTGCATCAAAATGTAATACTGCATTAGCGATTCATTTAACACATGAACACATGTTAACCATTAATCATAAAACTATTATTCCAAAGAAAAGTAGTACAAGAAATGGGAACAAAATGAACTTTTATATTATTATTATTATTATTAATATTATTATTATTATTTTTATTACATTAAGTTTTAATAGTTTACTAGAGATATATTTAGCACACAAATATATTTTCAGCATTAATCAATCCAAAAAGGTAGCCCAAATAATAGAGACAAAATGAAACATACAAAATCATTTACTGCACAATGAATACAAATATAGTCAATACAATAAAGATGTAATTCATAAAAAAATTAGCATCATTATACTTTAAATAGGTCATTAAGCAGAGTTACATTATGATGTACAATCTACAAATTAGTACGAATACATGTGTGAGTAAAAAATTCAATTAATCCTGTGTCAGAAATGCAATTTTTTTAATTATTATTAGTTATTTATTTATGTTTGCTACATTAAATGTTATGATGGGAAACGCACATCTTTCAGCAGTGGACATTTAAGTGTAGTCGAACGTAGACCCACATTTTAGTGGGCCGGCTGTGGAATTCGAACCCCGATGCCCATCCAGGTCCAAGTCGAGCGCTGTACCGCTAGACCACTTCTGGAAAACCTGGATTGATTAGTACTCTGAATAAGTATAACATTATTTGTATTGATTAGTCTTGATGATGAGATCATAAAAAGAACTGACTCTCGTTCACTCCATGACATCATTACAATTAGACGAAAAAAATTATTTGGTCAAATTCTACGTTTACCGCCCGAAAGACCAGCAAGAACGGTTTTGGAATGGACATATGTAAATGGTAAAAGAAAGGTTGGCAGACCAAAGAAAACTTGGCTAAGAATTATTCGGGAAGATCTAATTGAAATGAATGTTTTATGGGCACAAGCAAAACGTTTGGCAGAATGTTCAAATACATGGAAACATTTTGTTGTCTCATGTTCTCTTTGAATTACGAGACTTTGATGTTAATTTTTGTTGTAATTGTTATCTTATTGCCCCATGCTTATTTTTTAAAGCAAAGGAGTTTTGTAATAATAATAATAATAATAGTCTTGGCAAATATGTTCTCCTAGTGTTTCCAAATGCTTTATATTTGTTCAGAGTTGTGAGTAGTGGGTGCGTAGTATTATCTTCAAAACCCAATGCCAATTGTATACCAGATTTAAAACGTTAGTTAATAATGTCATCCAATAATAAACCGGGAAAAATTACTGGTAAACGATATGACATTAAAAACAAGATTGATCAAACAATTTAATAATGTAGTTATCAACATTTCGTTTTCTTAATTTTCTTATGTAGTAGTACAATGATTTGGTTTTTGCAAATATATACTTTACGTAATTAGACCAGGTTGGCTTGCCTCTTTATGTATACCCCGAAAATATTTAATTTTGTCACAGGTACATATATTTGTCCGATTTAATTTGAATGATTTATTTAAATTCATTTCTCCTGTTAGACACCTTGTAAATTTATCCAGTTTGCATTTCGATGAATTAACATCGAGATTAAAGTTGGTAGACAACTGTGCAATTTTATTAATAGAATTTTTAAATATTATTTATAATCACTATTTGAATAATGTTTTGTGCACAGAACCATATCATCAGCGTATTTAAATAAACATAATGACTATAAAACTTGTAATGGATCTACATACAGTGAAAATAAAAAAGGAACTAGTACTGCACTTTGTGCAACTCCATTATTATTTTCTGTTAACTTGGATTTATTACGCCTAATTTGTGTAAATTACTTCCTTGTCAAATAATAATAATAATGTTGTTATTAATAAAAATGAATTAAGTGGTGAAGATTGAGCCTACACACAATGTTCATGTTACTGAACTGTAAATAAATCATTATTGTAGTAAAACACACTTTGAAAACGTTTAACCAAAAGGCAAGCATGGGTTTTAACTACTATTTTCAATTTTATACAATTTTTGCTAAATTATATAGGATAACAATAATAAATGTTTATTATGTTATTTATTAATTAATATATATATATATATATATATATATATATATATATATATATATATATAGGGATGCTAATGATCCTGAGGATTTGAGTAATGCTTATAAAGTCTTAATTTCCAATGATGGTGATATTCCTAACTGTTCGTCCTCCCCGTGGTGCATCATGAACTAGGTGCCTATAGGCATGTAGACTAATAACAGCAAGGTCCAAATGTACAGAGGTATAACTGGGCTTTCGCTACGGCGGGTGGGGGCGAACATACACCCCGGATACTTAAAAGGTATCTAAAGGTATATGTATTCCATATGTAGCCCTTGGGCTAAGAAAGATAACCCTTACAAAAATTCAGGCGGCCTCGTTAATCTTTGCAAACAGTAGCGACGTCACAAGAATGCCGTCTACCAGCCAAAAAACCTTGTTATTCTTCCACGTTTGTTACGCTTATCAAGCCATCAAAATCCATCGTTTATATGTCGTATAAATATGGGAACTAATAAAGAGGTGATCACGTCACCAACTAAAATGAATGAATGATGTATATATATATATATATATATATATATATACAGTACCAAATTGCCTGACAACTAACTGCGTTGCAATTGCAAAAAATTGTTACAAATGTTTATAAATGAAGTTTGTGTTTATTAATTTTTACATCTTATTTGGACAGTATAATTTAATTTTTACAACTGCCAAAAAGTCAAAACAAAACTAATTAAAAATGGTAAATTTAATTTAAATTAATTCCAATTGAAAAAAGTTAAATAAAAATGTTGTTATAACATTTAAAATTTTAACCTACTGTAGAATTTACAATTCACACCAAAATTTGAATTTTTACCAAACGTTTACTTGCTGAAAAATGTTTATTATTACAACTTCAAAAAAAACATATTGATTTGCTTTTTGAAAGCCTACTGTTGTAAAATATAAACTTTGCTATAGGTATATAATTTAGACACAATTAAAAAAACCTATTTATCACTGTAGTTTAAAATAAAAAATAAGTAATTTTAAACATATAACAAATATTCTATTTTTAAATTAAAAGTAATAGTAAAATTGATGGATTACATGTGTAAAAAAATGTAGAAAAAATTGAAAATAAAATAAATATTGGTAAATGTGTCTAGAATGTTTTTACCTATTCATTTTTTATGTAAGATCAATGCATTAGGTTGTTTTTAAGAAAAACAAACAAAAATGAACATTTTTTTACAAATTGGTTTTAAAAATGTTTAGTGTTTAGATAAATTTTAAATTTTATTTAAAATTTAAAAAAATTTAATGTACAATTTTTATAAATTAGTGGAACAAATTGTACAATTGTGCATGTCTAAAATATGATTCTTTATAGAATAAATCAATATTTTATAAAATTTTCTATTTGTTTCACTAATTTGTTTTTACTAATTCAGTAAAAAGCTGATATTATGAATGTTTTAATTTTTTATGTTAACAAAAACAGTGTGATTGTAATTTCGACAACAGATGGGAACATAAATACAGTTTAAATATAAGAAACAATTGTTTTAATGAATTAACTCATTTTTGTTCAATAATAAACAAATTACCACTGATGTAAAAAAATTCAATTTTTAATTATTCTACTGTATTAGAAACGAAAATTAGTAAATAGTTACTTAATAAGGTATATAACTGTACTAATCATATACATATTTTTAAAATATTTACACTTGTTTAGAATAAAGATTGCAAATTTAATCATAACGGAATAAAATTGTATTTTATGTTGATTGATTAATTATTGTGTATTTAATGGTTTTTTTTTAAAATAAAGCGTTCTCCATCTTTGGAATGTTTGTTAATTAGTTAGTTGAAGATGGCACATTTTAAAATTTGATAAAATTTGTACTTACCGCACGTACACATCCTTGAAAATTAGTTAGTGTTTTAACTGAAGAATGTTTAGCAAATTGTCTTTTAAATTTATTGGAAAATCCACCAATGTGTACATTTTTAAATATAATGTTATTTTGATACATAAACGTCTTCAATAATACGGGTTTTTGTTGATCCAAAATAATAAAAATCTGCGAATGATGAAGCATTTAAACAATGTTTTATTTATTACAAACAAAAAACAAAAAATTATAAATTTTTTAATGTACAAAAAGGTGTTTAATATTTGGATTAAATAAAATAAAAATTATTTAGTGTTTGAATTAAATTGCGTTTTTTTAAAATATGTTTAAAATTAAGTAGTGTTTGAAAGAAAAATAATGATAAACGTTTTATTGGCAATTTAAAATGTATCATTATTTTAAAACCATTACAAAACCATTTAACGAATCTGTCATTTATTTAATCTTAAATAATTTTTTATAAATAAAAGAATTATATAAGCTTAAATACGCAGTAAATTGAGTTATAATTTGTTTCGTAAAACGTAGACGTTTTTTTTTCAAAATTCCCATATTATCAAATCAATTTCTGCGTAAATTTTCAATATTTACTTTAGAACTAATAAATTAAAAATAAAAATTTCACTTTTTAAAATATCAAAATTTGACATTGAATATTTTGCATATTACGCTTGCTTTGTTGCAGATGTGTGTATTTAAAATGCGTAAAACAATTTTTTTGCGTTCGTTCCTTTAATCACGCTTGGTTAATCAAAATAAATATTTAATTTAAGCGGTTTAACCATTCATTAATTTTTTATGCATTAAAATATATGTAAATATGTATTTATATCATTTTAGGTAAATTCTAAAATAAAATAAACTTTTTAATTACTCCTTATTTTACAATTACGTACATATATATATATATATATATATAAAGTGTTTTTTTCCCCAAAAGAAACAACAAACATTGCTTACGCTATAACTTTATCAACACTTTTTGCAGTAAATTTTATTCTAAAATACACAACCTACAATTATAAAGAGAAACATTTTATGTATCTAAATTTTGCACATTTCAAGAAGTATTTTAGATAAAGTTGTTTACTTAATTTAAATGATAATTATATGTTAAGTTATGCAACTAAAATATTTTAATGTTTATATTTTTAAAAGTTCAAATTGTATTATTTTGAAGTTTCCTTGCTATTAATTATGCATAAATTATTTGTTATACACATTTTCTTTTTTGTAACAATATATTAAATGTGATTAGTTGTTTAGTTCATAGAGTAAACGACATATTTATAATTAAGTAATTTTTGGTACTATAATAATTAGCTTGTGTTTTTGTTCTAGGTACATGTCCAAAAAGAAGAAGTGTAGCGTCAGCAAATTAACCTTGCCAATAAAAGTTATATTGCCAAACGAATAAGATAAACATTAATTTACAAAAATGTTTTTTAGTGTAAAAGAAATCATTAAAAATTGTAAAACTTTAAAACATTTATTTATTGTTTTATAGCGATTCAGTAACAAATAAACGTGCATCAAACTTTTTTTTGTTAAATTACTTTGAAATAGCAAGTTAACATTAAAGCGTTTAACAAAAATTCAATACTGTTGTTAATTGTGTAAATTTGTAAATTTTATTTAAACAGTTATTGGAAACAAATTCTATATATATGTATAAATAATTCAATACCTTGTTTTTTACAATTTTAATAATTAATTGATGCCAATGAGCATCGGAACATGTTTGATAATCCGACAAACAATTAATTGAAATTACGTGTGACGGTTCATCAATTTTATTAATGGCTGACATTTTATCCGTACCAACAGTTGACATAAATAACTGAATAATTAATGAATCATTTGACAAATATCCTATGATGCTAGCTTCCAAAGCTTTGTGTGTAGAATGTTTGATTAGCGTGGACAATTCTGTTTAAACGTAACACCATAAATATATTTTAGTATTGTTAACATACACAACAAAGTAACATTTGAAGCAATTAATTTAATAAAACGATGTAATTGAATAAGTTGAATTTACGTCGGATATTTTACGTATATTTTCAAAATAATTATAATTGAAATTAATTATGTAACATCTATTTGATTTAGTTGAATGTGTTCAATTAATTATTTAGTAATTGTATACATTTTATATTGAACATAAAAAACTACACTTATGTTGTTTATATATAACGCTAAAAAATTAATAATTGGGCAAACATTGTTATAATTTAATCATATATTCAAAATATGGAAACAATAAAAGGCTTATTTAAAAAATATTTTGTATACTATTAGTTTTAGAAAATTGGAGGATTTACAAGTAATATTATATTATATATATATATATATATATATATATATATATTATCCATATACAATATTCTAAAAATATTAAATAAATCTTATGACACTTAACAATTTGTAACTGTTATTAAAATTGTTTTTTTTGCAAAATACTTTAGTAAAATACATTACATACGGTAGATTGGCAATGCAAAAACATATTTAATGCCGGGGTAGCCTAGCAGTACAGCGGTCAACTTGGACCTTGTGAACATGGGTTTGAATCCTACCAGCACTAAATGTGAGCACACGCTTGGCTTTGCTAAAAAGTCCACTACGGAAAGATGTGTTTCCCCTTCAAACATTCAAAGTAGCACATATAAATAAATAAATATTCTGTCATATATATATTAGTAACAAGTAATAATGTCCAATTGTTCAAAACGAACGACGTTAAGATCTTTTGCCATCATGTTGGTTATTTACAAGTAAAAAATATTCATTACTTACCAATGTCAAAAATTAGTTGAGAATTGTGCCAAACTCTATTGATAAAGTTCATTGAAATAATTTCACTAAAAGTTAGTGAGTTTATTTGAAATCTAATTGTATCCATTCCATTCAATTTTAATAAATAATTGAAACTTTCTAAAATTGCAAAATAAACATTAAAATTACAAAGTGAAATAACAATATTTGGATTGTACAAGCCGTTATTAGTGCTTTGTTTGAAGAAACGCTTTAAAGAAATAATTACTGGTTATATCATTTTGAAAACAATTTGTGAATACTTATTTCATTTTCAAAATTTATCAATTGCAAACTAATTAAAAAACATTTTTTCTTAAACAAGTTACAGATAATTTCTTGAATATTTATACAGATAATTATTATAACTTGATTAACGTTTATATCCAAATACCTTTTTAAGACTACTAAGAATAAAAATGATAATAGATAAAATTAATTAGTTTATTCTTTATTTTATATTTTAGGAAAGAGTGTTTTTAAATAAAAAAAGTAAAAATGTATTACCTTAATGTTAGTATTTATATTGGAGTTATTCTTAAATGCAATTTAACTTATTTTTATTATAACTAATTTATTATAAATTTATGTACTTATTTTCATTTATTACAATATTGTTTAATTAATTTTTTTTTAATTTTAAAAATGTAATCAGAGCCGAAATGTATAATATGTTCATTGTTGGTGATTAATTAATTAATTAATTAATTAATTAATTTTTAAATTATTATTAAAAAATAGACACTTTAAAAAAATCCATGACGTTTGATGTTACATACTTTATTGTAATTAAATGGACTTTTTCAGACTACTTTTTACTACAACAATGCAACTAATAAAATTAAGTATTTTTGTCAAAAAAAAATAGATAAAAGTTTTGGTTTTCAAGTAAGTGAAAAATATTATTTGTATTATTGTGACGTTAGTATAATTGCAATAATGATTTGTAACTGAAAAGGTCATGTAATATAATACATAATACAAGTCGTGTATCAGACGATACATTTTCTTTCAAATTAAGTAAAAAAAATCAAGATTTTAATATAAATATAAACAGTTAATAATAAAAATTGTTAAAACAATTTAACATTTTCACAGTGTAAATAGGGCAAAATAATTCAATACTAAAAGCTTTATCTGTTTACTTTTAAATTATTATTCCATTTAAGAACTACAATAGACTACAGTAGGGCAGCTGTCAATAGATTTCAAATGTTTTGTTGTTGTTTTAATTAAACGTAATAAAGTTTTGTTTTAGTAATTATTCATTTTACAACAGCTTACACTTTTATTAATCATAATTAATTAATTCAGTAATTTTTACAGAACGAAAATATTTATGTTTTTCAGGTTGTTAACTAAATAGTATTCAAATGAAACATAAACGTTAATTATAATTGAAATTCATGTAAAAATTAAAGAAACCAAGTAAAATAATTATGTAACAACAAATTTAAACGAAATAATTATTTCTTTATAAAAATATGAGTCTGTATATAAAGAAGGAAACGTTTACCAAATAACATTAATTTGTAATAAAAGAATTTATTTTAAAAATTGTATTATGCATAAAATTTAAAATAATTTATTGTGTAAAATAATTAAACATAAACGGATTGTACTGTAAAATAATACATTGTTTTATTAATGTAATATCATTTTGTTATCTTAATGTTAAAGGCACATTTAAAAGGTTATTTTTTGTGGTTGTCATGTAAAATTGTATAACCACATGATTGTAAATTTTCATTACTAAAAATGACAAAATAAATAAAAATATCATAAATCCAACTAAATTATTTTCAATGTTATGTTAAATACACATGGATCTGTTTACATTCATACATTAAAGCCCACTTTGTGTGCACAAAAAACAATTTGTAACTTTACTAAATTTAGATTGAACTTAACATGGGCACGTTGTGCATGTGAATGTCTGTGTATTTATTAATGTTCAGTTAATTACATCATATTACATATATTTTTTTATGTATATATACTGATTTTTTATGTTTGTGACTGAAGAGAATATACGAAATGAATTCATTATCACAGTTTACGTCTTTTATTATTTTTATTTGGAATCACAAAAGCGAACCCAATACTTTAAATTTTTGTAAAAGTTTTTCTTATGTATAAAAATTGTATAACACGTTGTGGTAGATAAGGTTTATTTACAAAAGTGTGTTGCGTAGTGTATAAATTTTGAACCGTGTAATTTAGGATTATTTCTATATATATATATATATATATATATATATATATATATAACATTTAAAATCCATCCTTTATAAAAAAATATGATAAAATTAAATGTAGAAAGCTGTAAAATTATAATGTAACCAGCAATCGTTAAAACAATAATAAAATTGACAAATTTTAACATATATTTAATCTCAAATTACACGTAATGCTTTAGAACGTGCACCATTTAATGGAAGCAGAGCTTTGGTGTATATGTTTGAAAAAATAGCACAATTTTAATAGTAATATATTTTACTTATATAAAGCGCAAAATCCTTAACTGGCGAATTCGTTTAATTGCCTCCAGATAACATAAACCTTAATATAATTGTACTTTCCTTCCTTTTTTAATAATAATAATAATAATAATAATTATTATTATTATTATTATTATTTATTTTTGTTATTTTGAATGTCTTACGAAAAGTATCTTTCAGTAATGGACATTTTAACGAAGCCAAACGTGGGCTCGCATTTAGTGCAAATGGCTTTTAAAAATACTAAATTGGGAACATTGATTATGTGAAGCAAAAATAAGCTTTAAAACAAATGGACGCATATCTTGAAAGTTTAGAGGAAATAAGGGAAAACAAAGAATAGTATCTAAAATATATAAATAAATTAGTTTTTATTGTCTACTTTTATATATGTATACATATTTTATAATATAATTGATTTTTAAGCAAGTAATTTGAAAGTAATTTAAAAGAAATGTCTACATGTTGATTTCGGTTTAAATTAGAGTTTAGTAATGATTAATGCTGATGTTTTATAAGTATTGCTAAGGTAGTATTTAAAGAATGTTTCAGTTAAACGTGGAATGTACTTGCTAAGCTCATTAAGGATACTGTATTTAATTTGACACCGAACCGTCTACATACTGGAATATTTAAGATTACAAAATAAAATCTACCAAACTTTATTTATTTTGTTTTAAGGACTAAAGAAAAAACAATGTTTTATTTTTTAAATTACTCAAAAAAAACATGCTGTCATCTAATTATAAAACAAAAAGTGGGTTTATTTATATTTAACCAAATAAATTTAACCCTTTTTTAAAATGTATGGCATTTTGGAAAATAAAACTGTAATAAAAATAATAAGCATCTATTGGATGCTAAAATAAGATGCCGTATAGAATCAACTATGCAAAACCTGTATTTTAAGCAGTTAGAAAAATGCCTATAACTAGCAAATAAGTATATCAAGTATGAACTAGCTATTATATATTAACATGAGTCAAGTGCATTTACCATAGTACTTTTAGTTTAATGTATGAGGCTGTGTTTTTGTTCCATTGTGATAGTTGTAGTTTAACAGTAAAAACATTAATGTTATTAAATTATTTTATGGAATAACATAAACAGATATCCACAACCATATTTATATTAAAAATTATTTGTTTAAAACTTGTTTTTGTTAATAATAAAAATACTTAAAACCACTTAACTAAGAACACATAAATGCACCTGTGCTAAGTGGTTACCAAATAAAATTGCATTTATTATTAAGTATTTTAGAGTGTATTCTACAAGAACTAATTTAGTAACTTGAAAAATTACAAATGCGTTGTATTTTGATGATTAATATTTTACATTATTTTGCCGGGTTGGCCTAGCGGTACAGCTCTCGACTTAGACCTAACGGACATGGGTTCGAAACCTACCACTGGCACCAAATGCAGGCCCACGTTCAGCTTTGATACAATATCCACTGTTGAAAAGTGTTTTATGTAAGTAGTAAAACTAAAAATGTTTTAAAAAATATTTGGTTTTTTCTGCTCAAAAGTTTTAGAAAACGGGAACTAGCATAAACTTTGACCCAAGTTTGTACTCAAATTTAGATTAGAATGAGGACCAGAAATGATTCACTCTAGTCAGTCTCAAGCCTGGATAAAAGAGGAGAGTTTGAGCGCTCACGGTTAGCCACCTGGCCTAGTGTAAAAAAAATTATACTGCCACGGAAACAACACAAAAGGACGTCATTCCGGAAGGCAACAGCAAAGAAGTGGTTGCACGTATCTGGATGACAGAGTTACACAGATGACAGGGCTGAGTGAAAGCCGAAAGGTAGCTCAATCTTCGATTTACACTAATTTGCTATATTTGTTGTCTTATTGCCCGGTGCTTATTTTTAAAGCAAAAGGGTTTTGAATTTTACCATGAATGAAGTTTTCCAGAAAACCGAAAAATATGTCTTTTACGATCAATTACACAATGCATTAAAAATGTGTTACAAAACTACATTAAAATATTTGTCGGGTGAGTTTAACACAAAATTAAGCAAAAATAAGTCTGGAAATGTGTCAAATGTTAGACCACACAGTTGGGTTAATAACAAAATGACAATTGTAATAAAATGGCAACGCTAAGCATTCACTGTGAAATTAATAATGGAAATATATTTTATATAAGAGACGTCAAACAAGATTGAATATATTTGTATTTGCAAGATGTACGCGCATATCAAAGTACATATGTTGGTTCTTATCACAATCCTGGAAAAAAAGCATAAACAGTCAAATATTTCAAACCGATTTTCCAATTTTTAAAAAATAATTTTTTAAAGAGGTAAAGCAATAGGTGCTGTTTGAAACGAACAATTACAGACTGTGTAAAAGAGGTGTTAAGTAAACGAAGTGGTTTTATTGAAAAAACAATGAATTATACTATGTTTATAGAACTTGATTAATTTGTGAAAAAAAATTACAATAAAAAGAATATTGATCTAGCAATTCTGTTATCTGCAAAATGGATAATAAAAAGGATAAAAAATCATGCAAACAAGTTAAGAAAAGCTGCACCACCAATAACAGTGACTAGTTAAAAACAAATGTAGAGAAACGCATGTATTAACAACAGAATAATAATTGCAAGCTTCACTATAAAAGTGTAAACCAACAATCAGAAACGACAAATAGCATTAATATTTCAATTAATTTAACAGATAATAAACAATTATCTAGACAGACAGAGCGTTACGAAAAAGCAAATCAACTTACGCCTTATATATTTTGATAGAAATGAGGTTATGAATATAGTAAACAAACTGGAAATATATGTTGATGACATTTGTGTCACTGAAGTAATACATGCAATTTTAGCATTAAAATCAAACATCATTATCATCATCGGGGATAAACACCCCCACCGGTTGTTGTCACACAGGGTAGTCTGCAAAAACATCAACTTTTGCAATGTGTACTTAATGAACAACACTTGGGGTGTGTTGACATTAAATGTTAATTAGATCCCGAGTTATAATTGGCTTAAATACTCCAATTACAGTATTGATCTATTTTCATTTAACTATTCGTTGAAAAATAATCAAATGTTTTTATTGTTATTTGAAATTGTGTGAGGGAGAGATCGATCCTACTTAGCGCGTTCACATGTGGCGGATAATGGAACTACTTTTAGCAATAAAGGTTAGCTGTAAATAAGACTGTGCCAAATAAACAGCCCTGGCTGGCCGCGGCTAAATGGTCTATGCACTCGCGGTCAAAACTCTTACAAAAATCAATTAAATGCCGTGGTCAACAGGGCAGATACTAAAGACCAAATTCAAACAAACACCATTTTCAGAGTTGAAACAGGGCAGAATGTGACTCGCGACGCTATTGCCTGCTCTGTGAATATTACTCGCGATAATGCACCGGTTAATCTAGCGTTAAAATCAATAGAGAACGGTTTGACGACGCATTTGCAAATATGCTTAAACGTTGAAATTATTCAATATTATGCTAGTTTGCCCATGTTTTTATGACATGATAAGTTAGCTTCTAATGTTTGAAAGCAAGCAGTAATTGTCGTCCCGTTTAAAAAATGAAGTCTGAATAATTGAAATAATTGGCGCGCAATATCATTACTGGTTTAATTTCTGGCCAAATGCTTTGCAACTTAATTTTAAACTGTTAAAATAATTTATCACGGTTTCCTAAAAGAAACTTTAATGAGCATTATTAACGAGGCCAAAAATTTTAATAACTTTTTATTATTAAGTACGTTGAGTTCATTAAAGATTTTTGTAATATCTATTAAAAATGTTTATGAAAAATTGCTAAATTCTACAAAACCTTGTAAAACATGTAATTATTACAATGTATTTATTATATTATGGAGACGAAAAAACATTAATCCAAAGATAAAGATGAACATTTTCTCTTTATTGGTTTGCACAGTACTTCTGTACGCAGCTGAAACGTGGACTCTTACGGGGTCAGAGATCTAGAAACTTGACAAATTTGAAGCAAGTTGTCTTTGATACATTTGGCACAACGCCGTATCAAGGAATTGGATGCAAAAGATTTGTAACCGCTAAATTTGAAATGACCTTCAATTTTACGTTCTTCATTCATTGGTATTGCGACAACGAAGATTGCGCCGGTTTGGACATGTTCTTCGTAAAAATCCTGATGCAATCTCACGTTCCGTAACTTTGGCTTGTCCAAATACCAATTGGAAGGGGAATGGTGGTCAGAAACGTACTTGGATGAATGCTGTTCGGGACGATCACACAATCTTGACTAGAACTTTATCTTAGAAACAGTGGCTAATTCGATGGACTGACATATCCCTACAAGCCTCCAAAAATCGTGAACAATGGAATAAATGGTCACATCATATCCTGTGACCACAGCCATGTCTTATTTTTGGGTTGTTGTTTTCTATACCTATGCTCATAGATCTGAGTAATTTATATTCTTTATATATTAACCTTCAGCTGTAATCTATTAATAACCTAATAGCACGCCTTTTATTAAAAAGATTGTGGGGGTAAATATGGGTAAATTTCGTTTGACTAAGAATAAGATATTAAGCCTAGTTAATTTTGTTTTTTTAGACATGAAATTACAGCCAATTATCGATTTTTTAATTCTGTCTATTTTTGTGTGCTAAAAGTTACTTCTACTGACGTGTTTCAGCCAATAACCATAATAATATTTATATATAAAGTGTAGTGTTTATTTAAAAATTTTATAATAAATTTATTTTAATGTTATGTAATGTAATTTTATTATTATATAATTTAAATACAATTGTCAATTTATACCAATTATAATAAAAAGTTAATTATAATACATATATTTTCCAAATTACTATGAAACAACATTTACTTTGTCCTTTGATGAATAATATAACATAATTTACCAAAAACTTTTGTATTTTATACACTAAATGGAATATGCATTTTATACATATTATACATTTGCACTACGTATACATTTTTAATATAGCTTATATTAATTTAGTTTACTCATTATACCTTATACATGAATCATATATTACTGAAACGTTTTTTATATAAATTATCAATAAGATAACTTTGTTTTTAATTTTACCAATACACTTGGTCATTTCCAAAAGTAGCTAGTTTATTGTGATAAAAAATGAGAAACTTTTTAAATTTAATAACAATAAATTATTGATCAATAAAAGCCGTATTTTAATAAAATTACAATTACCGACAACATTTTTATAAGCAATAAAATGTACCGCCTATATAATACAACATTTTATTTATATTCATTTTTATATGAATAAAAAGTAATTTCTGTAAGAAATATTGGTAATTTCTATTTTTGAATTTATTTTAAAGTTCTATTTAATGCATTAACTTTTTTGACACTTAATGTTATTCAAAAAAAAAACAACAACAATATGTTAACGTTGAAACTATTTACATTTACAAAAATAGTTTTTACATAAATAGAAAATTCTAGAATAGTAGTAATTTCAAAATAAATTTCAAAATGTCATATTGATTTTTAATATAAAAATATGTAGTAAAAAATTTAACAATTGTTTTAGTTTTTTTCATTTTCTATACAGAACATATATTTAAATTAGTCGAAATATAATTTTTAGCTAAAATACTTTTCTAATTAAATAATAAAAATGTTTAAATAATTTGTTTACCTTTTTAAAACTGGAAAATATACTTTACACTAACCTAATTACTTTAATAATAGTTTGACATTTATTTATTGATTATTTTACTACTTTTAAATTCACAATGTTTATATTATCTTATTCAAGCTACCAAGTTACCAAATATTTAGCTGCTATAAATACATGTCATAAAATGTTTTTTTAAATTAAATAAAATTCAAAAACAATGTATTTTCAATGCAAAAGTAATTATTTTTTAAAATTAATTAAGTATCGCTTGTTTAATTAAATTGGATGGATTGGAAAATGCATTATGTGTCACACAAGATGAATATTTTATACTTTTAAAGCAAGTTTTATTGGTTTCTGCGCAATACAAATGCATATTTTGCCAACATATTTGTTATTGTCAAAATGCTATTAAAACTAATTGCATTATTTGCAAAAGAAAAATAGGGTAAACACGCAAAATAAATAAAATAATAGATGGGATTATAATAATTAACAAAATACAAACGATAAATTAGGCTTATTGTTTTTTACAAGATGTACAATGTTTTTTTCCCCTATTATAATTAATCATACATTTTTACTTTTAAAAATAAATAAATAAAATTAATTTGTGGATTAAGACAAATAATAAAAATAATTATGTTAATATTTAGTTATGCAGTTTGTTAAAACAACAACAATTATGCTTGTTTAATAAAATTAAAACATTCAACTGAGAATCAATTGAAACAAGCGTGTTTTCTACAAATGTATTATAAAGATCTTGGCTATAACTAAATATTAAAAATAAACAGAAAGTAGAGCAATAAGGTTTAAAATTTACTTTAGCGTTGATTAAACAATATTGTATGAAAATTGTACAAGTTATATGCATATTGCTTTGCGTGACCTATGTTTTCTTTTTTTTTTAACTTAATCAACAGTTTACATTATTACTGTTATCACTTCTTGGTTCTTTATATAATGTTTGGATGGAGTAACAGATTTATGAAATATCTTTTATAATCACACATTGTGGATGTATATTTTAATTTAAACAATTTTTTTCTCTTCAATTTTAATTTTGTAATTATTGTATAACTTTTCGCATTTCGTATGGTGACTCTTGTTTTGTTTATGCTAATAGCACAAAATATTTTTTTGAATCCAATAATGCTGAGTAAACTTGCACTAAAGTGTTTAGTCAATAATAATAATAATAATAATAATAATTTTTGAAAGATAGTGAATAAGATAAACGGGAACTTAATTTTATTAATAACATATTTATTTATTAAATTCATTAAAAGAACAATTGTAAAAAGTTGGATAAAATTAGATTTGATGTTTTAAATTTAATCTAAATATTTAAATTATTTCTGTATATATATATATATATATATATATATATATATATATAAAGACAATTATTATTTAAAATACCAACATAGTCTAAACGTATTTTGCTTCTTTTATAGAACTTATTCAACTTACATCGTTTTAATCATATTTCAACTTAATAAAAACAATGAGCACGTGAATACAAAATACTGGGATTTTAAATGTTAATACAGAGATTTATTAATTTGCCACTTATAACTTAATTAATCCAAATCTATAATTGCTTCAATGTCATGACTTTAAACAAAGATTATTTGAAAATGTGACAAATTTAGTTGTATAAATAATTAAAATTAATTAGTACTGAAAGCAATTAACAAATAATTATAAATAATTGTAAGTAATTATTAGTTGATATAAGAAAACGCATTTATGTAAATGTCTAAAGAGAAACTTAAGTAACTTTTTCTATCGTCCACTTATTATTAAAATGAAAAAATAATATTTGCATAGATAGTTACTTATTATTAAAGTGTTAAATTAATCAAAAAAACAATTGATTAATTATTATTATTATTATTATTTTATTTATGTGTGCTATTTTGAATGTTTTACGGAAAACATTTTTCGGTTGTAGATATTTTAGTGAAGCCAAACGTGGGCCCACATTTTAATGCCGGTGGTGGGATTCGAACTCATATCTACCCATGTCCAAATTGAGCACTGTACCGCTAGACATTGTTATTAATCATGAAAACCTAATTTTATTAAGCGGACGAAAATAATTTATTTACATTTTACAGTTCAGTATCAAGAGACAAACAAATTCAATTTTGCATTAAAAATATTTAACTAAAATTAGCAAAATACATATTAAATACTATATATACTCATATTTTTTCATAAAAAAGAAATATATAAAGTTTTGTTATAATTTTTATTACAAATAAATAATTATTCTTACTTTCGATATTAAAATTTTCTCGAAATTGTTTCATGTTGCAACTTTTCGAATAACACACAATTAAATTTAGTATAATAAATCCGCAATATAAAATTAAATAATACAATTTAATTGTATCAAACAACCACATATTTTTTAAATTTTGTTTTGTGCCTTAAAACGTTTAAACTATTAATAAAATATAGATGCATCGAACATATGTAAAATATGTATAAAAAAGTAATAATTAATTATTCCATTTACAGAAATTTGATTAGAGTATTAATAGAAATAGAAATACACTATTGCATTTTAATCATATTCCAATAAAAATAATTTCTTTTTTTTTCAATTGTAGAGTACTAATTTACAACCACTTTAAAATCATTACTTTCTTTAAGTATAAATTTTCAATTGCCTTATATATTGAAAAGGCATAATTAGTGGCTTATTAAATAATACCAACAAATAACATTATTGGTTGGGAATACACAATTACAGACAGTTACAATTGTTAAATATGTGTATACGTAACGATATAAACGTATCTACCGTTTATTTAGCCAATAAAATTCGGTTTTTCATACTATAATGGATAATTAATATAGCAAACAAATGGACAAAATACTAATACATTTAAAGCACAAAAATTATAACACAAGTCAATTTACATAATTTTAATACATTATTTTAGTAGGCCAATTGTGCAATTCAAACCCATCTCATTCAGGTGTAAATCAAGAGCTGTACTGCTAGATCATCTCAGTACCGTTTTTTTAATTTTTGAAAAAATATTGGGCAGCATTTTGGCAATTGTCTAAGTAAAATAATTACTTGTACATTTTGTTTAAATACAGTTTTAAAAAAATTGCTAAACAAACATTATTACATAAAGATACTAACGTTTAAACATTGAGCGAAATTATGTAATATTCCTACAATTAATAAATGTTACTTATACATACGGTATGCAAGCGGGTTCATGTCAAATCAATTAATTTTGTAGCGCTAACTAATTATAGATTAAAATTTTTCAAGCATTACTTCGGTAGGATTAAAAAAACACTAATAAAAAGTTCTACCAGAGTTATAATCAAATTGTAATTTAAAAAGTAGAAAAAATATTACCTGTTTAAAAATAAATTATATGCAGTAGGTAACAACATTGAATCCTATATTAATTCACAAAAACCCGACCTTTGTACATTTGATTATCTACAACCTGGATTTAAACGTTAATAATTTTGTTTTGGGTTTTTTGAAGGCTAGATGGACAAGTTGTAAAATAACGTATGACTTATAGAGAATATCATTCATGTTATGAAAAATCAAGTTTTAAAGGATTTTATTGGTGCCTTGATAGGCTCAAAATTAAAACGGCTGGTCAATAAAATTCTTTTTCTTAACAAATTACATGTGTTTGTTTTTAAGTTATACTAAACGGGAGTACTATGATTTATTGCATAGAACGAGTGTTCTTGTATATTAATTGTAATTACCATGTTCTATTGCGAATAATATTATATTTTTTGATAAAATTTTATATAAGGTATTTACTAATAAGTGTTAGATATATCTATGATAACTAAAAAGTACTAAATATTCTTAAATATTGTAGTAGGTCAATATAGGATTCAATTTTGTTGCTCACTGTACATACATAAAATTAGATAATAAAAATGTGCTGTTTAATGGTTTATACAATATTCATTGCTTTCCATAATTTCCTTTAAGTACTTAAAGTAGATATCTCTTATTTTTTACCTATTGCTATAAAATTTGATTTTGCATTTTATAGTTAATTTTACAAAACGTTTTTTTTATTTCTTAGGCCACTTCTATTACTTTTTTAAAAATTAAGAAATAATATTGGGCTCTATGTTGCCTAGAAGTAATTGTGACATTTATTTTAATTAAAGATTTTGCATTTTGTGTGACTAACAATTATGTTAATTTTGAAAATTGAAACGAATTGTCCAACATTTAGAAATATAGAACCTAACATTTTTTATTCACTGTTCAAAGCATCACGTAAGGCTGAACATTGAAAAATTAAATAATTTTTACATAAATGCAACTTCAACCTTATTTTAATACTATTGCAATATTATTGTAAATAAAACTATTTTAAATTTTTTTTTTTAGAGAATATTGTAAAATTGAGCACAAAAATAAAGTGTACCCATAATTATTTGAGGAGGAACTAAAATAAAGTAATGTTTGAATAATATTTTAGTAAAACTTTAATACGTTTAATATAATGAAGTGGTATTACAAAAGCGAATCAATCATTTAGTTTTGACATAACACGAGACCATTTACATAATGTACATGCGACTTCTAAATATTCTATAGAAATGCATTAAAATACATTAAAAGTAAATTAACATTGATTTTATGTTGGTTTAGTTCGAAACAACTATTAAAAACTAGAAATAATAAAATAATGTCAAATAAAAATATAGGAAGATGTAAACTGTGAAATGAATTCATTTCGTATATTCTCGTCAGTCACAAACAGTATATAAATATACAGAAAGGGGGTACAGTTGACATTTAAATTAGTACAAATCACTAGCATACACAAGCACACATTACGACCAAGCTAAGTTCAGTGTAATAACGAACTGTTTTTGTGCACATAGTAGGTTTCAATGTGTGAATATAAACAGATTTGAGAATTTTTAACATATTTGAAGCTTCACAGGTAATTAACACTTTAAAACGATATTTGAAAGCGATCTGATGTTTGGTTTACCGTAATATGGAGAAAATGTTTGAGTGTTTACTTCCGTTTGACCTCTTATTGATCTTATTGATATTAATAATAATAATAATAATAATAATAATAATAATAATAATAATAATAATAATAATAATAATAATAATAATAATAATAATGTATAATAATAATTATATAATAATAATAACATTTTTACAATTAAAAATGTTATGAACAATAACATTTTTAGAATTAAAACATTTTAGTACTACTCAAATGATTACTAGTAGTACTACATTAAAAAAAACATTTTTGTACTCAAATGTATTATATTCTTTAAAAAAATAGGTTTAAAATAGGTTTTAAAAATATTAATTAAATGTTTTACAGTTCACAACTTTAAAATGCTCCGTTTGCTAGTTATACTATAAACAAAACGCATTTATAAACCTCGTCTTTCATAATGTGTTTGACAATTTAAAAAAAAATAAACCATGGCTTGTTATGCTATTGGTAAAGCTATTGTAAGCTTTCTTCCAAATTTAAGAGTAATTGATTTTATTGTTTTTCTAATTATACATTATAAAGGTTTTAAATATTATTTTAGAAATTGTTTATAACTGAATTAATTAACTAAATTTTATTTTTGCACTAGTAAAACTAGTATTTTATTTAATAATTTATAATATAAATTTGAATTTGCAGTTGCTTTAGACTTATTTTACTTGTAAAAATACTTAGTCTAAGTATTTATTTTAATTAAATACAATTGTTAGATATAATTGAATTAGGTGTTAATTTTTTTTGTTATTTTAGTTATTTAAGGACCATTATTATGTAATGTTACGTTTTTTAGTAACTGTAAATATATTCAAAATTGCGTTAAACGTTAAGTTGGCAAGAAAGTGTCATAAATTAGAAAAAGCAAATTATAAATTTCAAAGTACAAAACCTTTTCACTTAATTTTTTTATGCTATAATTCATTTTTACACACTCATATTTGAATTAAAAATTAATTGCTTTGTTCAATATTATATATGCATTATTATTTTACCTAGTTTTTGTAACTTATATAAATTTTAATTATAATTGACAATAACCGGCTATTTGAATAATGTTTCTTTAACTGTCCCATAAATATAAATGTATTTGTTTATAATAAATTAACTAATTAATTATGATTAATAAAAGTTAAAATTATGGCACAATATTTACTTTTCTAATAAGCGTAATTATTTTCAATTTAAACAACAATGAAAAGGTATACACTTCTGATAATCTCAAATAAAGATAATACAGCTGTACAGTGCTCCCAGTTGACTTAAAACGAAGTGGATTTATTATTCAAGTGCATGTGACAATTCTAAATAAAATAAAATCCCTTAAAAACCTAATAAAAAAATCCAAACGTTTATGATTTATTAACAGGTTTTCGTACACTTACTGTAAAGAAAAAAATTGTGTACATTTATATTGGTTTTATTGTTAAACCATATTGTGCCTTAATGTTTTAATAAAAACATTATTTTTATTTAAATTAACATTATAAATGTTCAGTTTATTTTCACAAGCGTACTTTTATGAAAAATATTATGTAAAAGTTAATCGTATAAAAAATTGTTCTATAAATGTTAGTCAATTTCGTTTTCAAACATATTGATTGCTGACTAAACATAACACAAATTATTTAATTATTTCATAATTGATTTGTTTTTCTAATTTAAGTTTGGTATTGTAAAATGCAATATTATTAAGATTATAAGATAAACTGACTTTCGTTCATGACATCATGACAATTAGACGAAGAAAATTACTTGATCAAATTCTACTTTTATCAGTAAGTTTTGGAATGAACGATTGAAAATGGTAAAAGAAAGGTTGGGGTAGACCACTGAAAACTTGGCTAAAAACTATTTGGGAAGGTTTAATTGAAATTAAAATGTTTTATGGGTGATCAAATAAAACGTTTGGCAAAGTGCTCAATTACGTCGAAACATTTTGTTGTCGTATGTTCTTTTTGAATTATGGGACTTTGTTGTTGTTGTTGTTGTTGTTGTTGTTTACTGTAATTGCCCCATGGTTATTTTAAAGCAAAAGGGTTTTAAAATAATAATAATAAAATAATTAATTATAAAATAAAATTTTGTTGCTGTAACAACAAAATAAATTAAAAGTATATTAACATTAAAGAATTTAAAATGGATTCAAATTTAAAACAGTATAGATTTTATAAAATTAACATCTTTACATTAGCTACATCATTATTAGGATTATCCGATGTGCATGTAATATGCTAATATGTTATAATAAAAATATTACAATCTAAAAATTTATTTTAAAAACATTTTAGAATATAAATAACTCGCTAATAAAACGTTAACTAATTACCATACAAATAAATTTCTATTTAAAAAAATTTTTCACAATATGTGTTCAAGTAACAATATATATATATATATAAACTGCTGCGACACAATTTGAATTAAATTAAATTAAAATGTATAAAATTGCATAGTTAAAAATTGTTTTAATTTTGGCGTTTATAAAACGTATTCAAAAAATTGGTCGATTATTTTTTTTATTTTAAGTATTTTACTTATTTACTTATGTGCGCACAGAATTCATTTTTTTTGCAAATACCAAATTGTACTTTTTTTCTTAAAATTTGTTTTAAAAAAATTTATGTTGTTAAAGAATATAAATATCCTGTCATTTTTGTTTTACTACAAAATAAATTTACACTAGTTTGTCAGATAAGTTATAATGTTTTTCTATATATATCTTAAACTACTTTTCAATAAATCAGTAGCAAAAATTAAAATATACATTAAAGGTATATTTTGTAATAAATGAAATATATTTAGCATATTAAATATGCAAATTTTTGGTATATATATAAATATACAAAAGTAATTTAAAAGTGATAAAAATAAAAATATTACAATAAAATTTTAAATATGTAATTCGAAATAATAAAAAATTATAAAGTATTTCTACACATTCATTTAGATATTTTTCAAGTAACTATGAGCATTAATTATTCAATAATAATATTGCTTATTTTAATAACATTTTTTTGTGCTACAGGCGTTTTATTAAAAAAATTGTTTAATATCTTTTTAACGCAATAGAGTGTAGCCTAAAATAGTGCTTCTATTTTTTACATAAACTAGTACGCTGTTTACAAAAGTGTTTATGCCAAAACGGGCTATTAAAAGTATTGTGTTTGTTAAAGAAAAACTACTAAATTGAATTAAAAACTTTAATTTAAGTAAGCACTTATACAATGTAACCTTTTTAATATTAAAAAAATTAAACATGTTTAATTACTTAAATATAGTAATTGGGCGAGCTTTGTTTTAATCTCTAATCAAATAATTAATTTTAAAAGTTTTATATTAAAAAAAAACAATGTAAAATGTTTTGCTCATGCAAACAATATTAAAATGTTAACACATTTTTTGCAATAAAAATATTTTCAAATAAAAATGTTTGTTTAAAAAAAACATTTGAATTAAAACATTTAGCACCGATTTTGTTCAAGTTTTCAACCTGTTCAAGCCCACATTAGGTGCAGGCGGCTGGATTCGAACCCATGCCCATTGAGGTCGGAATTCGAGCGCTGTACCGCTAGACCATTCTGAAAAACGTTGAAACAAAGCGAATCAAGTGCTAGAACACAAAACGTTTTTTTTTGCAAATTTATAAAGCATTTACATTAAACAAACTGTCTATTGTATGCTTTTTAAAGCAAAAGGATTTGTAACTTACAGCTAACTGTATGAGCTTGAGTCTTACTGTCGTTAGCCAATGTTTAGTCATCAACGTATCTTTTTAGTCAAACGTTAAACTTATTAAAACCAGAAATATAAATAAAAAATAATAATAATGATACAATATTTTAAAAGATTTTAATATGTAGTATTAAGTATAATTTTTGTAATTTACAATAAGGCAAATGTAAACATAGAAGAAACAGTAATATTATCGCATTCAGATTGCAGCATTTAAGATTCAGACACAAAAGTATTTTGTTTAAGCTTAATCCAACAAAATTCAATTATATATACATATATAAGACACTGGATTGGTTGCTCTATAATTATACTGGGAGTTATTATTATAAATTGTGTATGCCAAAACAGGATATAATATTCATAATTTAATTTTGCACTTCTTTATTGTATGTATACAAAGAAAAAAGTATTCACTATTATAGGTAAATAATAGATTTTCTATTTTTTGTTATTAGAATATAAACTTGTAAACACTTGTTAATAAAAATTATTATTATTATTATTATTATTATTATTATTTGCATAAACAATAATTTTCCTAATTCTATTTTAAAATAAATATTTAATTTCTACGTAGGTGTAAATATGTAGAGATAATTTATTTGATTAAAATAAATTAGACAAAATATATTGTCAAATAAACAAAAATTATCTTTTCTTAATAATAAAATATTAACTATTTAACTATTAGCGTTTTAACTTATAATAAACTGTATAAATTTTGTTTTAGAATATATATATATATATATACTAAGTTTATAATAAGAAAGTTATAATTTAAAAAAAGACAATCATAGTACAAAAATAAATTATGTCTAAAAATTTATTTATTGTTTTAATTTTTTATTATTTAAATATCTTGTTTAATAAAACTACTATATATTGACATATACTGTTGTATATTTCAAGATGCTTAATTTGTTAAAACCTGTAATAGTGGCAAATTAAGTAAATTGTAGTAAAACCTAAAAGTGCGCTCAAATTGAAATTTCCAGTTTGCTAAATATATACAGGCTAAAACTGTTTTTTCTTGGTAAAACATCTAAGCATCAACAACCTAATAAGAAACAATAAAAGTTACGACTGTTAAATTAAGTACCTTTCTATTCAATACCTTGACTGTCTAAGTAGAAAAAATTGTTTATTTTATATTAGTTTATTTATTTATTTGTACTGTTTTACTGTTTTCTTCAAAACAATTAAATACATTTATCTAAGCTAATTTAATTACGGTTTTATTATATTTGATATCATTGTGTGCCGGGGTGGTCTAGCGGTAATAGCGTTTGAATTCGGACCTCGGTGGACACGGCTTCGAATCCCATCGCCGGTACTAAAATGCGGGCCCACGTTTGGCTTCGCTAATTGTCCACTGCTGAAAGATGTTTCTCGTAAAACATTTAAAGTAGCAAACATAAAATAAATAAATAAAATAAAATTTTTAATTAGTCTAACGATGCAAGTAACTACATGGTAGCGTATGTTTTCAACTATTACATAACAAAATTATTGTTTTATGCAAAAAAATCATTTTGTGCAAAACTGCGCAAACGGTAGATGACTTCAAAAATTCCTCTTGGTTAACCTTCGTGGATTAGGGTAAGTCACATAAGTGCATTCTTCTATTAAAAGGTAATTGTTTGACCTTAAAAATGTATATAAGGTAGAAAAATCAATATTTAGCCAGTACTATACAATTTGCATTGCGTTATTGTGTGAGTAAATCGTGTAAATCGTGCAATTTTGGTCACACATTTAGAAACGTTTCCATCCCTAACGTACAATTAAAAAATTATAATCATATATTTCAAAAACTTTTATTGGTTTTTTTTCCATACTTTTTCCGCTAGTTGGTTTTATAATAAAAAAATATTTAAAGAACAGAACATTTAAATAGAATTTATTAAATTACTTATAATCAATTAAAGTTTTAATTAACAAAGAGCACAATTAACATATTAATGTAAGTAATTAATAACAAATATAAATTAAGATATTCTATTTTAAACATTTAAATCTGAATTTTTTTAATTTTACTGAATTTAAAATTGCATTTTTAGTGTTAATTTAAATATTTAACGTTTATATTTTACCCTGTCTTTTGCAGATATTTAAAAATACTTAAATTTAATTTTATGTTAATACACAAAAAATAATTCTGCTTTATATAGTTTATAAAATGGGACGTATATTATTCCATGTACAACTTAAACAAATTGACTTATTTAAAATATATTGTGTATTAAATATACAAAAAATTAAAAAATCTAAATTTGTTTCTAAACTTGATTTTATTTGTTAATTATTTGTAAAACTTTAACGCAATACTTGACAAAATTTACAATAATTTGTAAAAATATTTATTACTTAGCTAATCAAACAAAATTTTAATCAATATTTAGTAGCAAAAACTGAGCATTTAATTAATGAAAGCCACAATACAGACCATTTCAAATAAATAAGCTACTTAATATTTATATCCGTCTAAAAATGCAATAAATCTAAATTTCTAACATCAATAAAGTATTTACTAAACTTAAAATAAATCAAATCAAAATAGATGGTAATAAATTAAATAATTTCTTTTCTACAAACAACTCAAGCACATCAAAATTTAATTAGTTGGTAAAAAATTAAACGCATATAGTCGAAAAGTTTAGAGATTAGTTAATTGTTGCACTGCAAGTAGATCACTTGGGCCTGCTTGAATTAGTTATAATCTTTTAAAAAATGTATGCGCTATAAATGAAAACAATTGTGTATAAAATTGACATTCACTTGGATAATAAATCCACTTGATTTAAAGTCAACAAAAAACACTACAGTTGTTTCATTCTTATTTAGAATCATCAATAGTGTTTACTTTTCAGGTTTTACACACACACACAAACATTAACTTAAACCCACGCCATATCTGGTGTTAGGTCGGCGTCTTGAACTTGGCCCTGTGAATCTAATCAATTTTAATTGCCCAGTTTAAAGACTCTGGGTTTAAGTTCATGTGTATGTGTGTGTGTAAAACTTGAAAGGTGTACACTTTTGATAATTCCAACTTTATTAATTAATTCTAAAAATAATCAGTTAATAGTCTACGATACAAAACGTTTTATATTAACTCAAAAAGTAAAATTGAATAAACTTTAACTAATGCCAAACATTACATTAACCCATACCAATTTACACAAAAATCCAACCGGATGCAAATCGGTTAAATTTACGATTAGGCGTTCGACATAACTATAAGAATTTGATAAAATGGTTATATTTAAAACAACAAATACCTATAACAAAGTTAAATACCTTGTAAAATGGCTAAAGAACAAAGTTACCTGATATAATGCAATCTATATGTATATATTGTTTTAGAGTTAACTGTTAATATTGATTTATTCAATTGTTTATGTAAATTATATATACAGCCATTGACTTAATTAATGTCAGACATATAAAGAACAAAACAAGATAGATGAATATTTTCTTTGTAATGTATTAAATGTATTTAAATAAACTGGAATGTTTTAATTGATAACATTTATAGTAAATACATTACAACTTTATTATTAGCAGTTACTATATTCAACGAAAATAATGTTTATGCCAACAATAAAGCGAATAAATATAATTTAAATTAATAGTGTTAATACAAATATTTTTAATGTTTTTTAAAGCTGCACATGTGCTTATAAAATTGTGAATTAAAATAAAAAATTTGTTTTATTAGTAATATAAAAAATATAATCAATAATTTTTCTTAAAATGTTAAAATTTTAAATTGAGTTAAAACACATTAAAAAAAGGTAAACAATAAACGTATTTTCCATTTACTTACAACTGGTAAAAACATTATATTTTGCAATTGTATTTTAACGTCAAAAATTAAGACATTTTTCTACACGTTTTAACTAAACATATTTTTAAACTTGATAAATTAATTATTAAAATTGATAATTATTATGATAACATTTTATTTAACAAACTATTTTCAATATATATATATATAGTATCGGGGAGGTCTGGCGGTACAACACTTAACTTGGAAGTGGGTACGTTCAAATTCAATCCCCGCCAATAAACGCGGGCTCACATACGGCTTCGCTAAAATATTCACTGCCAAAAGATGTGTTTGAAAAGTATTCATAGTAATAAAAATGAATAACATGTATATACATATATCATAAGACATTTTTTATATATACAAATTATTTATTATTAATACATTAAAAAAAACGATTACTATTTTAATATGAACAAAACTAATGTCACACACTAATGCTAGTTTATTTTCTATTTTTTGTAGCAATAGTAAAATATTTCGAAAAGTGTTTGTTTATTTAAACAAAAACTTTTAAAAATAATAATTTTAATTGGGTGCTAAACTGGTACATGCACCTTGTGTATAACTTGTTTAAATTGCCAATTTTGATTATTTTGCATCCACCTATGTTGCAACCACCTGTTTGAAATTGAAACAGTACCAAATGTCAATTTACGATATAGGATAAAATTAATGTTATTGTTTGAAGTCTAATTTAACATTTTGTTTTGACATGTCCATAGGCTTTAACCACTAAATTATATAATAAATTTGTATGCTATATTACAATTTAATAGAAAGTTATTTGTATATACATTCAAAATTTAAAATAAAAGTTTACTGGATACAAAAATAGCAAAATTGTATTTAACCAAATATAATTATTTAGCTGTATTATTTTAAACATTTATTTATCTGATTGCTTAATGTGATTTTAAAACAATATATATATATATATATATATAGTTTTTCTAATAGTTTATTTAATAAATTGTATTATTTTTTAATGTAATTCACATATTATTATTTTATTTTTTACTGACACCTAATTCATCAAATTTATTTTTACGTGAAATTTTAGCTGCACCATGTTAACTGTTAATAAATTATTTTTATTAATTGTTTATATAAAATATACTAATTTATCTATGTGTACAATACAATTTAGTCGGCTTTTTATAAATCACAAAGTTGCGAAATAATGTTGTAAATATGTACACCAATAAAATAAAATTTAAAAAATACTTGTTATAGATTTTATAATATTAATGCATTGTACCTAACTTTACTATAAAATGCAACACTCTTAAATAAAAAATGTAATTTGGTTAAAATTGATACTTATTTTATGATTAACACGTAACAATTGCACACAATAATTTACCATTTATAGTAAAGTCAAAAATTAATATTAAGCACTAATAACATATTTTATTGTCAATTTGACGGTTATGTTTAAACAAAATTTGTATATTTACAAAAAATATCTTTATTAGAAAGAATAAACAAAATGCAGTTATTTGTGTATAAAGTTATTTTATGTTTAATATTAAAAAAATAATTTTTTAAAAACAATTTAAATCAATAAAAAATATTTAAAAATATAAATATAAAATATTCAAATAATAAAAAAAGCATTTTATTTAATTAAAATTAAAAATAAAATTGTAATATTTCATAAAACAGGTGTAAAATTGAATTATCTTTACAACAGTTTTATCTTATTTAACAAATAAGATTAAATTAACATTAAGATGATTGGTACATAGTAAGTTCATTAAAATATTAAATTATCAAAATAATGTAATTTAATTTACAAAAACAACTTTTAAATAGTAAAATATACAAAATTTGGAAACTATTGAAACTAACAAAAACGTTTGTTTTATATTTTTAGAAAAGTATAAATAATAAGCATCTTATTAATACACAATTTTAAATTTAAACTTCAATTATAACAAATTTTAATTTTATTTTAATTTATACAACATTTTAAAGATAATTTGACTAATTTATTTATGCTAATTTATTATATGTAACATCTATTTTAAATAGTTTAAATGTTTAAAGTTGAAATAAATATTTTTATTTTATTAAATTTGAGTATTTATTTTTGTTTATATATATTTGATAAAATTAACTTAACATTTATGACTACACATGTTAAATCTAAGCTAAATTTAATAAAGTTACCAATTCAACACAGACGTGCACTGGTTGAAACAGTATTCAATCCTACACAGAGGATATGTTTAAGTGACACCATTGATAAAGAATTAGAAACCCCACAGGAAACTCCAATCAATAATGAATATTCTGATAAATTTATTGATTATTATTCAAAATGTACAAAAAGAAAACAAACTATTTTTAAATTTTACACTTATATAAATGTAATTATGAAATGTAATTTACATAATTTTTTAAATTAATTTACTGATAACTTGTGTTTACTTTCAAATTAAACAAATGTTATTTAATGTCCTAAGTTTACATTTAATAAACACACCATTCATTTTGTAAATATTAGTGCATGATATTAAAAAAATGAAATGTAAATGTGTAAAAAAATTAACTAACTGAAAGCCCATTAATAAATATAACTAAATTGTGCTAGGACCTATATGATCAAATCCTAGTGGAAGGGATTACCCACTTGCTAAACCGGTAGTAACGTAGCAGCATTTGATGACACTAGACAATTAGAATTAATAAGATTCACTATAAATATTAAATTTACGGGGTCAAGTTTAACCTCCCGTAGCTCAGTAATTAAGGTGCTGTCCTAATACTAGATAGGGTGTAGGTTCAAGTTTATGTATGTGTGTGTGTGTGTAAAACTTCTAATGTATGCACTGCTGGTAATTCTAAATAAGGATGAAACAGCTAAGCAGTGCTCCTGGTTAACTTAAAACCAAGTTGATTTATTCTTCATGTGAATCTGACAATCCTAACAAAAATCCTTGAAGGCCCATTAATAAATTATCTTTTATATGTACAATATATATAATATACAATAACGTTTTCCAAAACACTTTTTCAGTAAAATGATACAACAATAATTCATCCATTTTGTTACTAAAAATAAACTTAAATTATCAACAAATTTGTAAATAGTTAGAAAAAAATTACCAATAGATTGTTATAACAATTTTGCATTTTAAAGTGTAAAAAGGCAAAATGACGAAAAGTTTTTATTAAAAATATAAAACTTGAAGTACAACTTAAAAAAATTAAAATAAAATTATTTTTTTTTATTTGTAAAATATGATTTACAAAATTTAAGAATAAAACAATTTTTTCACAATCATTTTTGTCTCTATAAATCAAACCGTTTTTTCTACATATTATAAATGTAGAATTACGTTTTAAAAACATTAAACTAAATAATACTTAATAATTTTCGGCACATTGTTTTTATGTCTAAAAATGTAACATTGTGACACTGAAATAAGGCACTATGTAGAATCAATTTTTGTACAACTTTTAATGTATGCAGGTAGAAAAAAGCGTATAATTAATGAACGTTGTATTGGTTTTGTTCAAAATATGCAATAGTTACAAGATACTAAATCTTACTAAGTACTTAAAGTAGTTGTTTTTTACTAAAATGTGCGTAAATTTGTTTCAAACTGAAATGAAATACACTTATGTGAATCAGAATTTTTATGTTATATTTTAATAAACATTTTTACTCTATTCATTTAAATTTATTTTGTTTATTTAATAATCTAGTTTATAAACGTGCATAAACTAAATTTAACAAAGCTATTTTTTAAGGAATTAGCACATAATATTAATATAATATAAACATTATTTAGTACAATAAAACAAAAAAACTATGACCATATCCACATTAAGGAATTAACTGTTAGAATTTACTAATTTGGTGGAAATATGATTATTATTATCATTATTATTATCATTATTATTATTATTATTATTATTATTATTATTATTATTATTATTATTATTATTATTATTATTATTATTATTATTATTATTATTATTATTATTATTATTATTATTATTATTATTATTATTATTATGCTTGTTGGCTTTATAACCTAATAAAAAACATATTTAAAATCCGTAATAAAGTGTCTACAAATCATAAATACTATTAGAGGAACTCTCCCGTAACTAGTTCCAAGTCTGGTTGGCATATAAGAAGAGTTTACGTGCAAGATTACTAACCCGGCATATTGTTAATTAAACACCATTGCATATAATTGTGACGTTTTTGCCAATCTGTAATATGCAAGATTTTTAATGCATCCAACTCAACTCACCATTGTATGTAACAAGCTTGTTGTCTTATAACCTACAAAACCAAAATATATTTCCAGTGTATAATACAAGAAACTGTTTTGTAGCTAAAAATTACATAAGCTTTGTAAAATTATTAATAGTTTACATTGTGTTGTATGTCTATAACTTTACACTACCTCTAATTATTAACCATTTTGCAATTAGCTTAATATTTGAAATCCATATTATTGTAATTACATTGGTATTTTATTCATAATATTGTAGTGTATATTAAGAATTTAGATCTGTTCTAAAATTATGTAAATTTTAGAAAAAGTTAAACTTTGATTACCACGATAATTAACACATTCCATAGTAGTTGTTATTAAAATGTTACATTTTTAATTTTTAAATAAACACATTAAACGCTTTTGTTTAAGTTATTCATTTATTAATATATTTATGAGATTTAAAGATACAAATTTCATGTTTCATTCTATACATATTGTAGTTGTTAAAAAGTTACTAGTATTTATTTATTTGCTGAAATTAATCTTAATTGAGTTCAAACAAACAACGGTGTTAAGTTTAAATATGAATTATTTTATTTTTAATTAATAAAATTGGAGAAAGTTGTCAAAAATTACTTACACATTTGGTATTCGTATAACTAAATGTGAAAATAAATATTTGTATCAATTAATGAAAACCTCTTGAACACTTAAAATTCTATTACTAAATAAATATCCATAATAATGACAATGAATTAAATATTATTAATATTTGTCTAATATAATATAAATCAATGTAATGTTACAAAATTTGATAAATAAAATTAAACTCTTGATAAAATTTTATTTATTTAAACAAAAAACAAAAAAGCAATCAAATCGAAACTATTACATTTTTTTCAATTATAAGCCTGTCTATTATTGATATACAAATACAAAAATAATATAATAAAAATATTGAAATAACTTTAAACAAAATTTGATTTAAAGTTAAGCACTTTAGAAACGTCAAACAATGATTTAACTGACATATTTTAGAACAATTACTAAACGAATACCCTACGTTAATTACCAATTAGAAAAAACAGGAATGCCCAAATTAATTTCCTTTTCCAAAACATGTATTCTTTTTCAAGGTTTTGTGAAAAATGTTTAAGAAAAATATTTAAGCAAAACATAATAATGTATATATATATATATTGCACTGGTAAGTTTTGTACTAGAATTTATAAAACAAAAAACATTTTGTATGCATATGTGCAAGTAGGAAACGTTTAATCAATATTACTAATGGAGCAAAAATAATTATATATATATATATATATATATATATATACACATAATAAAATAAAAAATATAAAAGATATGCACTACATTTTAAAAATACTAAATTAATCAACACAAAACATATTTAATGGACGTCAATAAAATTATAATTTATTTAGAAATTTAGAAAACATTTTAAATTAAATATAGTAAATTGTTAAATTTTAAGAATATTGATCAAAATGCAGATGCTAAATTAATTCTACAATTGATTACAATTAATTATTTTTTAATGTATAATATAAACAAATATTTGGTATATAAAAACGTTACATATGCTTTGTGTTTTTAATGTTTTAAATTATATTCTATGCTTATTCTTTTATTCAAGCTTTATTTATAGTGCAATGCTCTTTTAATGCAATCTTTTTAATTTGAATTATATTTATTATTTATATTGTATGAGAATGCTAATAATCGTAAAAACGTAAGTAATGCTTATATAAACTCAATTTCCAATGATGGTGATATTCCTGACTGTTTGTCCTCCACGTGGTGCATTCTGGACTGGATACCCCTAAGCAACAACAGAAACCAAGTACACTGTCGTATAACTGGGCTTTCAATAGATTTATATTTAGTGAATGAGTGCTAACATACACCCAAGATGCTTAAAAGGTATTTGAAGATAACCATTTACTATTTTGTAGCCGGTTAAGCTTGTAAATTCGTCAGCTGGCGTTAACTCTAAAGACGATTGCCTCGTCAATTTCTGTAAACATTGGTATTATCGCAAGAAAGCGAATTTGTAGCCAAGTTTAATTCGCATCCGACAACTTTTTGGAGAAGCCATTTAAAGTAAATTATTTTATTAAAACTTAATGTTATCTGATAAATATTTCTTTGTTTTTAAATACAGTTAATTTAAATTAAGAAGCAATTGCTTTGCTTAAAATTATAATTGTGTAATTATTTTACTTCGTTTATTTAACTTTCAAATAAATTCTAATTATAATTGACGTTAACCGGTTATTTAAATACTATTTATTCAACAGCTTCAAAAACATAAATGTTCTTTCCGAAAATTATTAATTAATTAATTAAGTATAATTAATAAAATTAAAGTTATTGCAAAATATTTACATTGCTCAAAAAAGCCTAATTACCCTTAATTAAATCAAAAATAAATTTACTGAAGATTTATTGCCAGGATCTCAAACATTGATAGTAATTTATTATTTCTTAAATCTTAAAATTTTAATTTTATACAAATAACAATATATACATTTCCAAACAGTTTGTTAGAATAAATTTAAATATAAAATTTAAAAATTGTTGTGTTTTTGTACTTATTTAAAGTAGAACTTGTATTTTAACAAATTATAAGGATATGTTAAAGCTTTAATAAAAATTAATACTATACTGCATTCTAAGAATAAATGTTGGCGTAAATTGTTAACAAAAATGTCTTTTGTAAGTAATTTATTTCAATACATATCGCTAAATTATTAATTAAGTTATTTATATTTAATGGTTACTTATATTTAAAACAATTGACGTATATTATTTATTAGTGGGTTTTTAGGGGATTATTTGTTTTAGAATTGTTATATTAGAATTGTCCGATTCACTTGACTTAAAAACCTAGTGAATTTATTATTCAAGTGAATCTGACAATTTTACTTTACAATTAACGTATAATTTTATTTTATGCAATTTTATAAACCTGGCTGTATTTAATTTTATGGGTTACTACTATTAACATTGTTATAATAAAATTTATTTAAGATGTGTGCTTTTTTCTTCTTCTAGAAAACATGATTTTCTTGAAAAAAATTTGTCAATGAAGAAAATGTTAATAGCACAAAAAAATAATTAAAACTACGCTTGTGTAATTTTCTTAAAAAGCAATATTTTTTACAAATATTGTTTTTATATTTTTAATTAACAATAATGTTTTAAATGCATATTTTTTATAAAAATATTTTTATCCTTATTCGCTTAAAAATCAATATAATTACAATACACTATGTTTTGTTTTGTAGCATATATATATATATATATTGTATAAAAAAATTAAATTAATTTGATTTAAATATAATAATCAATAAAAGCCATTGTTTTTGATTAATTTGTATGCATAAATTTTACATAAATAACTTCTGTTTAAAGGTTATTTCAATGTTCATCCACAATAATGTGTAAATATCAAATATGGATGCAATTAAATTACTTATAATGCAAGCAGGTTAAATAGATGAAATAATTATTTGCCATTAGTGTGCATTAAATTAAAATAAAAATAATAGTTAAAACAATTCAATGTCTTTTTAAACGTAAATTAGACAATTTTAAATAAAAATCTAAAATAAATATTGACTTGCAATAAATTGAAATTTTTAAATAATTTAAAATTAAATAATTAATAATGGGTATTTCTTGCATTCAATTTTTAATATAATAAATTTAAGATCAAATATGAACAATTATTTGCAAAAAGAGGCTTTTTCCTATAATTAACAACATTTCCATATAATTTTGTCCTAACATATTTATATGTAAACTTATACCATTGATAGACGTATAATGGGAAGCACATTAAACGTACGTTTAATATATATATATATATATATATATATATATATATATATATATATATATATATATATATATATATATATATATATATATATATATATATATATATATATATATATATATATATATATATATATATCCCGATGTAGAAACCCTGATTTTCAACCGGGGTGGTCTAACGATATAATGCTTAACATAAAACTTGGTGGGCATAGGTTCAATTCCCGTCACCAGCATCAAATGCCGACCAATGGTCGGTTTTGTGGAAACTGCTACTGAAAATAATGTTTTTCGTAAAGTATTTAACGTCATATATATATATATATATAAATAAAATAATTGACATAAGGTGTAAACTATTTTCCAATCAAAGATTGAGTAAAATTATTAACATTAAACGTAACGTTAAATATTATGGAAAATGCAAAACCTATCCAAGTTTTGGAATTATTAAATTAACTTTTGCAAAATTTGCTACAAAATATTGAATAATAAATGTAGTAATCTGTTTTATAATAATTTGGTTTAAGCTTTTAGTATAATTTTGTTTGAAATGTTAATGTAGTCTTATGTAATTTAAATTTAAACAAAATCTTTGTCTAAACAGATAATTTTTTAATTAAAAGATGTTTATATTTGTTCTTTTTAATTGTACAGAATACAAAATAAATAACATTAAAATTATAACTATTTTATACTAATTTTTAAAAAACATTACTATTTTTATTTTTGACCCATGTTATGTTGAAAAGTTAAAAGAGGAAGTGCAAAAAAAATAGAGAAAATTGTTTAATTTAATTTTTAATATACATAATTTTAGCGCTCTTATTTTTGTAATAAAAAATTAACTAAACTTTATGGTATTAAAACGTTAAGCCTATTATTATTATTATTATTATTATTATTATTATTATTATTATTATTATTTTGTTATTATTATTATTATTATTATTATTATTATTGTTATTATTATTATTATTATTATTATTATTATTATTATTATTATTATTATTATTATTATTATTATTATTATTATAGATTCTGCTTCTTACTAGGAAATTACTAAAATTTTGTTGATTATATTTTATAAATTAAAAAATACTAGTTTGTTTAATCTCTTCAACTTACCCAAAACGTTGTTCACAAACAATTTGTTTTATTTTTTACAATAAGTTATTATTTAAAGAGTTATTATTTCTAAGGTATCTTAACAAAATGTACTAAATTTCTATTCTATATTTTTATTAATATATAGCTTTTTAATTTAATTTTAAATAGAAATCAATATTTTTAGTAACAATCAGCAAAATGTTTTAACTGCATTACTTTGCCAATAATTGGCATTTAACAAAATTTTTGATATGAATATATAAAAAATTATTTATTTAAAATAGAAAATTACTTAAAAAATAGTTTATTAGTATTTTTACATAGTTGTTTTTTTAATTTTTATTAATAAGTAATTACAATAAAAAATTTTGCATTTAAAAAATAGAAAAAATAATTTAAGCACATATAATAATTTATAAATTATTATAGAAAACACATAAATTGCAATTAGTATTTCCGTTTATGTAAGTGTAGTCATTAAAATATAACTTCCTCACAATTTCTGAAATTTTTAAAAAATTATTTTTTACTGCATGTAAATCAAAATACAGAATATTTTATATTATTTTCTTAGTTTTGTTTAATTTTTAATATTCTGTTAATATATTTTTTAAATAAACCCAACCGGATATTAAAAAAATAATAAAAAATCAGTATTTTTTATTATTTATTGTCGCAGTTGTTATATATACTTATATATATATACTTATATATATATATATATATATACTTATATATGTATACTTATATATGTATACTTATATATACTTATATATATATACTTACAATTTAGATATATATACTTACAATCAGATCACGCATTTATTATTTAAACGCATTTTATAAATTTTAAAAAATCATTTTATACATGTAGACTTTTTTATTTTTCAATTTTTATAAATTTATAATTTTAAAAAATTATAAATAAAAAATAACTTATTTTTTATCTTTTACTAACGCTTTAATTATAAATAATTTACATTTCTATGTGAAATAATACTACTTAATTCCAAGTCTGGATAAAAAAGGAGGATTTGAGTGCGCAAGGTTAGCAACCTGGCTTTTGTAAAATATTTATACTGCTACGGAAACAATACAAGAGGACGTTATTCTTGCAAACAACGGCAAAGAAGTAATCGCACGTATCTGGATGACTGAGTTACACAGATAACAGGGGTGAAAAGGAAACTTAATGCTAACGAGGTTTTATTGTTTTTGTTGTTTTTGCTGTAATTGTTGTCTTATTGCCCCATGCTTATTTTTAGAGCAAAAGAGTTTTGTATAATAGTAATATTATATATATATGTATATGCATGTATATATATTCAATGCATAAAATAAATATAATATATGTACTTTATAAATTATTTTGCGATTAGATTAGAATAATTATTTAAACATTTACCAAAAGATTTTTATTAAATATATTTTTTTATTATAGGAATTATATTTAGTGTACCGACCAACGCCACTAAAACTTAGACTATTTTGTTAACGTTTTGATCACAAGGTAATAAGTTTTTAAATGTAGTAAATATTGTACAATTACTTAAACCTGCATTAATGTTAATTTATTAATGTATTAACCTTTCTGTAAATAAATATATCTACATTTTTAGCCGCTTAAATACATACTATTCAAGTGTTCAACTGACGATAGTTATAATCAAGATGTACACAAAAATGAAATAAATAAAATAAAATAATTACGCAACTGTACGTTATAAAAAGATAATTAATAAGCGTTTTTGTACAAACAAATACACGCACACTAAATAATATTAAATGAACATTTTTAATATACAATAAAAATAAAAAAGTTTGACAAAAATGGTTTATACTTTAAAGTTAACCGATAATGTTATAAAATATCCACTTTTGTTTGTTAAATTAACATTGGCCGCAATTTCAAATATATTTTTAATTAAAATATTTTTTTGTTCAATTTTTATTTTATTTTTATTACTTTATCGTTTGACAAACAACATTTTATAGCAAGTGGATATTTAACAGAGTCAAACAAAAGTTTGCATTTAATGTTAAATAATAGGACTAAAATTCATATCTATTTGGCTTTGAATAAAGCGTTCTTGTTTATTTTATTACTTTAGCGGAATAAAAATCAAACGAATATGCATAGTACAATCAATTGGATCTAATTAATAATAAAAATAAGTATATGCAATTAACCACTTAGACTTAGTATGTAATTTTTAACATTTTTACAAGTATTAAACACAATTAGAATTGTACATGTACAATATGTACACAATAATACTTTTATCATTAAAAGAGTAAATTTTTGAATAATTATATAGTATATAAAATATTTTTTTAATATTTAAAACATTTTGATATATATACATTTAGAAAAAGAACATGTTTAGTCAATTTTAAAATGGCAACAAGGATTGTACTAACAGCGTAAAATTGAAACAAACATCTAGAATTTTGTTCAATGTATAAAAAAAGATGTTTGATATGGCGGGGAAAATAAATTGTATTTATAAGCGTACGTGGTTTAAAATACTAATTTTCAACAACATCATTTAAGACTATTTATAATGTAAATTTTTAAAGTTAAAATTTTTAAAGCTAAAATAATTTAAATCAATTTAAAAAAAATATGATTAAATGATGGATAAAGGATAAGGCTTATCACAACGCCCTATCATTAAGAGTTAAAACAAAATTTAGAGAAACAATAAATATTTCTCAAACTACTTTATGTATGTGCATATTATAGTATATAATTTATTTTTAAGCAAATAATTTACTGCATTATTTTGGTACAAGTTATAAATTAGTAATAATAATAGTAAAACGTTTTTTATCGATATTGCCAAATTAAAATATAATTAATAATGCCTCAATAAACTCTAAATGCTGTAGGTTTCGCCAACACGTACAGCATAATGTGTTCAAAAAAATGTTTCTAACAAACAAATTGATATTGATCTTTAACAATATATTTGTGCTTGTGTAATTTTGCGGCGCTCTACTTGTGAGTTTGATCCCCACTACCCGTATTAAATTCCGACCCACGTTCGGTTTCGCTAAAATTTCTACTGCTAAATCATTTTTTTTTGTAAAACATAACAATTAGTAAAAATAAAATAAAATGCATAAAGAAATAATGCTTATATTTATTTTATATCTATTATTATTTGTAATCTTACAAAGAATACATGTATAATAGAAAATATATACACCATATTTTTACAATTATATATAAGATAATTATTTACAATTAAACATGTGTTTATTACTTACAAACATTACATTTATTGTATTAAAATAAAATACAAAAAATTAAATTTTATTTTTGAATTTATTAATTTGTATTTTCTAATTCAGCAATTATTTTTGCACGCATTATACAAATTTATTTTATCTATAAACGTTTTTATGTAATATCTAATTTTTTCTAATTTCAAGCAATAATTTTTTTATAATACAAATTGATTCAATAAACATAATATTTCTGTTTGAGAATTGTTTAAAATGTCAATATTCTCGACATTACTTTTGTATAATTGTTCTAAAAATACAAAAAAATTAAAATTCCTAAATTAATAATTACTCTTAAGATTTATTTTAAATAATACTTTTTGAAAAAGAAAGTTTATGAATAACAAAAATTACATTTTGTAATATATATGAATAAATATAAAATATTTAGTAGATGATAAAACCAATTAAGGAAAATGTTTCGAAAAAATGAATCAGTAAGAGTTAGATAACTTTTTGTGTGAGTGTTTGATCACTCGTAAGTTACCAAATGTGTGACCAAATTTGCACGATGACTCAATATAAATTGTACAATGCTAGCTAAATATTGATTTTTCCATTTTATATATATTTTTAAAATCAAGAATGCACCAACTTGACTTACACTACTAACAAAGGCTAACCAATAGAATTAAATTTTTTTTAATTATTGGTTTTATCATTTACCAAATATTTGATTATATATTTAATTTCAAAATGTTTTTGTAATATAAAATTAGAAACATGTGTACATTTTATACAACTTTTACATAAATATAATTATTAATTACAAATTAACAAATATTTTACAACAATTAGTTTATCTATCAACGGGTTTTTAAGGGATTATTTGTTTTTAGAATTGTTATATTAGAATCGTCAGATTCATTTGAATAATAAATTAACTAGGTTTTTAAGTCAACCAGGAGCATTGTACAGCTGTTTCATCCTTATTTGGAATTATCAGCAGTGCATACCTTTCAAGTTTTACACACACACACATGAACTTGAACCCACGCCCTATCTGGTGTCAGGCCAGGGCCTTAATTTTGGTAATAAGAGGAATAGTTTTATTATGTAAAATGTACATTTCTTAAAGATACCATTAATTGTATAATTAGATTTTAATGTTAATAAAAAAAAGTGTAAAAATTGTTGTCCAGGTAAAAACATGAACCCAATAGTTGTTTTTAATAAATAAGATTTCTAAATAAATGGTTTTAATTTAACCTTAATATATGTGTTGTAAAACGTAGAACACTAAATTAAACCAGTTTTTAAAACAGTAAAAATAATTAAAACAACTAAAAAATTGTAACATTTTTTAGTAAAGCGTCAACCACAATTTGGCATTTTACCTACTAAAATTTAAGTTGTTTTTAGTGTAAAACAAAAGTAATTAAATTTATATTTGAAACAAAAACACGATAAAAATATGTCATTTTTTTGACAAATAAAAAAATAAAAAATAAACACATTTAAGGTACTAAATCGGGCTATTGTATAAAATGACCTAACTAAAAACAATGATTTCAATAACTAAAATACAAGCTTTTATTCCAAAAATAATGTTTTTGTTTAGTATAAAGTATACATGAATTACTGGAGAGCGAATTATATTAAATACGTAACATCTTAATATAAAACATTAATGATGTTATTCTATGCCAAAATACGCTACTCTTACGTAAAATTTACAAATATTGTAAAAATAACAATGTTTAACATTACGTTAATGTGAAATTTATTTATTAACTTAAAACTCCGCCTAGATAAAATTAGAAATAAAACGATTTAGACAAGTAAAAAGTCCGATTAAAAGAAGTGGGTTTGGACAAGTAGAATAGTCAGCAGCAATGACCTCTATACAAAAACTATTTAATAATCACAAATTGGTTAAATACAGAACCGAATAGAAACAAGAAACCAAAACTAGTGGCCCTTTATAGAAGCTGTAAAAGGAGGAATGTGCCTTTGCCAATCACCCATTTTAAACATTTTTTTAAAGTTAAAGCATAAGTTAAATAAATAATTATACCCAAATTAAAATATTATCAACCGAGGCGAACAGAGTTGTCAATAGTATGTTAAACTGCTTATACCGGGTGTTCAGAAAAACCATTCTGTTAATTGTTAAATAGTGTGTATTGTGTGTACTGTTCACAAATATTTGGTAACTAAAATTCGTTTTAATATATTTAAATTATTCAACATTTCTATTGGTCAAATGACTACAATTTAGATAATGTAAAATTAATGCAATTTTTTTATTAATAATCATGTGTAATACTTATTTTACATTAATACACTTACAACATATTATTGAAAATTGCATTAAATACAAATTGTCATTTTAAATTATGTGGCAACTCAAGTTTGCTAAATTGAATATCAACATATGTCGAAGCGATTATCATAATAGTTGAATATGTAACTTTTAAAATAGATTCCTACTAGTAATTGATTAAATAACATTAGTTATTCTTTAATTTAATTAGATATATTGTGTAAATAAAATTATATTAATTATAGATTTATTAAAAATAGCTAACGAAAATTAAATTAATTTTAAAATAATTTAAAAGTAAATAGTTCTTTTATATGCACATCCGTTCATAATACAAAAAATTGTGAGTTAAAAAATTATTTTGTATTTTGATTTTTTTTAATGAATATAATAAATTATTTAAATTATTTTATTTATATTTTTAAAATGTTTATTTATTAAATAAATAAAAAGATTAAATGACAAAATTCTATTAAATGTATGTGACATACAAACAATAAAAGCTAAGTAGGTGCGCAACTGTTTTTGATTTGTATACATTATTTAATATAAAAGAGGTTTGTTTCAAATAAAGTATATATTTATTTATTTGTTTTCAGAAATAAAATAATAAACTTAATATTTAACAGTTTTTTTTAATTTTTTTTAAAGTAAAAAAATATATTCCTAAAAAGAAACAAATGTTAGATTAAGTTTAATTTAAGTAAATTGTTATTAATAATAGAAAGTATTTTTTTTATAATACTTTTTAATTTATAAAAACGCTGTTTTTGTTTTCTGCATAGCCATATGTTGAAAAAAACAAAAAAATTATTAAATTGTAGTAAAATAAAATTATTTTTTTTTATTTAAAAATTTAAATTTATTTCGGAGTACATTTAATTAAAAAATTATAAATTTTTATGTATATACATAGATTACAATTTAAATAATTAATTATGCATTTTTTAAAACAACTTTTATTTATTAATATTATAAATTACATTTTTTTAATAACCTGTACTATTTAACTCAGAATTACATTAAATACATTTAGCTGTGTATTAGTCGCTTCGATTTCTTTATATTTTGCATCTGCATATGTTTTAAATGTTTTTATTTTCACTTATTATTAAAGGAATAAATTATATATATATATATAACTCCGCCTAGTTTGGATTAGAAATGATTTAATTTAGCCAGTCCCAAGCCTGGATAAAGGAGGATGGTTTGAGCTCAATGTTGGCAAACTGGCCTCTGTAAACATTTATAGTGCCGCGGAAACAATGAAAGATGACGGCATTTTGGCAAACAACAACGTTTCTAGATGGCAAAGTTACCAGATGACAAGGTTGAGTAAAAGCCGAAAGAAAGCGCAATCTTCGATTTGCAGAATATTTAATGCCAACGAGACTTTATTATTGCTGTTGTTGTTTTGCTGTAATTATTATCTTATTGCCCCATGCTTATTCTTAAAGCAAAAGGGTTTTGTATAATAATATAATGTATAATATAACTACACGTTTACTGTATTGACTATATTTATATTTATTACTATATGACATTTTATTTCATTTTGCTCCTGTTATTTGTACTACTATGATTTTATTATTTTATCTTCTTATTTAGTTTTATTAATAGTAAAAATGCATTATTAACGCTAGGTGTATCTCTAGAGATCTCTAGTATCTCGAGTATATAAAATAAAATTTGGTTATTTATAATATTTTTTTTTTAAATATTTTCTTATATAAAGCAAAATGTACAACAACGAAAAATATAATAAAAGTTGTTATTAAATTAAAACAATTAAAATAGGATTTACAAAAAATGCATTAACACTAAAAAATTAAAAGTTTTTACTCTATACTAATTAATAAATATAAACAAAATAAACAAAAACTTACTAAATTTTGAAATATTTTAGAATTTAAAATGTTTACCAAAGTTTTATTTAATAATAACGCGATTATACATTTTTAGCGTAGCTGTTTGCATATCCAAATAAAAATTATTAAGTTAAACTTTAATTATATTATATAAAAATAATTTTTTTAAAATTCAATTATGATTTATTAAAAATAAAATGGTAAAAAAATTTTCTAATATATTTTTTTAATTTAATAATTATTGTTTATGAAATTTAGTATTAGAGCACTCGTACCAAAGTTTATAAATAATTTAAAATTGGTAATTTACATTGTAAAATATACTTTTGCTTAAATTATTGTTATTAGTTAGCAAAAAGTTTTTTTTCATTAAACAAATTGCTATTAAAAAATAATGTGTATGTAATTGGAACATAATAATAATTAATCAAAAAAAGATGCGGCTAATTTTCTACAATAAATGCTATGCCAACATATTAAAACAGCATAAAATAATTAATGTTAATAATTATTGTTTCATAATGTTATTAATAAAGATATTTACAAGTAATATATATATATATATATATATATATATATATATATATATAAACTAAGGCGATACAAAATATTACCAATAATCTACCTACAGTTTAAAAAGCAATTACATTAATTATACAGTTATATCTAGTTTTTAATATTTTTTAATTAGTAAATTAAAATCAGTTTATAAAATATTTTTCTTAACTAATGTAACGTTTAACATATGTACGTATAATTATTATATAAATGTTAAAATTACTAATTAACAAAATGTTAAACAAAAATATTAAAAACCCTTAGTTATTAAATTTAAATCTAAATATAGTATAAACATAAAATGTTATTAATATTTTATGACTGCTAAGTATTTTATAGCAAAATGGTTTATTGTTTGATAAAATTTTAGTTTTGAATACCCGCAATTTCATTGTGCTAATGCGATTCCATAATAATTGCAATTATACATTAAATTGAAATACTAAGGAAACACTAAATTTAACAGTCTGTGGAAGTGAGTTTTAACCTCCTTAGTAACACTAAATGCGGAATCTTGACTACCTAAGTTAAATGTCCACTTACCTAAAATGTTCTTTGTTAAATATTTAAGTAGTAAAATTCTAAAAAATGTTTTTTTTTAAAGCATAAGATTAATTTTTAAATTAATAAATGCATCCAACTTGTACATTGCATTTGCAAAGTACTAATATGTGTTTAGTTATGGTTATTTCATTTTAAAAAATGATTAAATAAAATTTTACGATTATTACCAGATAAAATATTTTTTTAAATACATTATAAATACTTTATAAAACTAGTTAAATGAATTTTAAAATGCAAAATTTAAATAGATTTTTATAAAATTACAAACAGATTACTACCTAATTTTGGTTTCAGTTATACAAACCTATAAATATTAGTATAAACCTGAACTATTAACTTCAGCTACCAAAAAATATCTGCAACAATTTTAAATTTTAATTTATCATTAAATCCAAGCAGTTATTAAAAAGTTAAAGCATTGGGTTTCCTTCATATTTGCAAATAAAAATATGGGAAGACGTAAACTGTGAGATGAATTTATTTCGTATATTCTCGTCAGTCACAAACAACATTAAAACAGATAAAGAAACATTTTCCGCCTCATATAGCATTTATCAGTTCACTTGCACTTGCGGTGCACAATGCGTCGCTTAGCTAATCGGGCTAAAGAACACATTTCAAACTGGATCAATAATAGGTCAAACGGAGTGAACACACATGCATATCTTCCATATTACGTCATCTACTACAAACCAAACACCAGATCAATTTTAAAAATTGTTTTAAAGTGCCAATTACTTCTCCAGCTTCGAATATGTTGAAAATTCTTGAATCTGTTTATATTCACACATTAAAACCTACTTTGTGTGCACAAAAACAGTTTGTTACTACATTGAACTTAGTTTGTTCGTAATGTTTGTGTTTGTGTTTGTTTTCGTGTATGTTTGTACGTTGTACTAACTTAAACGTTATCTGTACACCCTTTTTTGTATATATATACTAAAATGTTATATGTTTGTGACTGACAAGGATATACGAAATGAATTCATCTCACAGTTTACGTCTTTTATTATTTTTATTTGGAGTTATTAAAAAAATAAAACATTTAATAAATATATAAATATTTTATTTTATAATTTAATAGCTCATGTTACACTTGATAAAATGTAACGCTATATTTACCTAAGTTAACTTTGTTTGCTTAGCATTTATATTTTTATCCACTTAAAAGTCCCGACATATTCTTATTAAAAATATATTTATCATGCTCAATGTGAACATTGAACAATATTCTAAAATTGAACACGTCGTCTGTGCGCAAATCAATGTTTTATCCAATATCAACAACCTAACTAACGATATGTCCAACTATTTGACAAAGGTGCTTACACAAATGACGATTAATTATTTTGTAATTTATTTATTTATTGATATAAGCTTTAGTACATCAATAGAGGAACATTCAGTATATACAAACATACATAGATACATATATAACATATAATTAGTGCCATCAAACAAAACAAAACAATACAATACAAAGTAAAAAAATTGGATAATGTAATGCTAATGCAAAACAAAACGCTATTTGAAAGCTGAACGTTTTTGTACGTTTTGTATAATTGCGTAATAGTTAACGCTAATCATTACACTAAATCTTTAATTATAAACCTGTTGGCAATTAATAAATATGCTTTATTATTAATTATATAGATTGATAAAATTAGAAGTGCATTTTATTTCCAATAGAGTATTGTGTAATGTCTAAAATACCGACTTTATACTTTCAATTATTGTGTTGTCACTAAAAATGTTTAGGCTAAATAATTACGTTTACTACAAAAGTTTTTATTATTGTTTTAGTTATATGCAATTAGAGTATAATTCACATATATCACAACAAAATACTGTAAAATTTTCTTATTTACAAAGATATTTTTAAAATATTATATATATATATATATATATATATATATATAATTTCTTAAATTTTATTAATTTTATTAGTTAAAATTTAAAAAAATATTTTAATACATGTTTTGCTTAAACAAAAATCATTGTTTCAACTATTTTTAGCACGTAGAAAACACCCTTTTTATTTTGTGTTTAAATGTTTCAATAAACGTCAACCAAATGTATATCAAAGACTATTATATTTTAGATGTTTCATTTGTAAAAGAAAGGAAATAAAAATTAATTTTTCTTAATTTAGAACTTAAAATAAATATTATTAACATTACTATTAATTTAACTCTATACATTATGCTTAAGTATAAATGATTACTTATTAAAAAAAAAAAGTTATTTAAAAAATAGAAACGGTTTCATTATTTTAAACAGTGTTTTGACAAATAATATTATTTATAATTGAACATATAATTTGCTTAGAGAAAAATGCATTGTTATGTATATATCAAAATAATTTACAATAATACTATTACTATTAATAATTTTACAAATATTTGCTCCTAAATAAATTAAATTTTTAGAATTACACTAAAATGTTTAAATTTAGAAAAAAAAATTTTTTTTAATTCAAACTATTGTAAACGCAATTCGAATGTACGTTTATCAAAAATGTATTATTTTACATGACTAATAAATCATTTTAGGTAGTATGGTTTTTTAATTTCCAATTTACTTGTTTTTGTATGTACCTATTGGAATGTAAATTTTAACTTATGTACTTACAAATAATCAAACCAACAAAAGTATATATATATATTTTTTGAAAATATAAAATACTATGTAAGCAAATTTTAAATTATTTTCAATTTTTATCATGTTAATCTAAACATTTTATTGTATCTCATTAAATGTTGGTTATTAAAAAAAACTTTAAATGTACATAATTATATATACAAAACTGTAAGGTTTGTATGTTGCAAATATTGTATTAAATGTGTGTTTAAAAACCTAATTTACAGTTATTGATCATATATATATATTATTGTTATTTTATTTTATGTTTGCTACTTTAAATGTTTTACGAGAAACAATTTTCAGCAGTGGACAATTAACGAAGCCAAACGTGGGCCCGCATTTTAGTGCCAGCGATGGGATTCGAACCCATGTCCACCGAAGTCTGAATTCGAGCGCTGTACCGCTAGACCACTATATATATATACATATATAATGCTAAATAAATTCTGCAATCAACTGTATTATATAACCTAATCGTTTCAAGTAGTTGTAAAGATTATAATGTGGACAATATACATACAATACTAAATAATAACAATTTATCAGTATACATTACATGTAATTAAAAATATTTCCATTCAATGGCAACTAGTTGATAGCGAAAAGTTGAGTCAAATTATGAACATAAAATATAACGTGAAATATTTATTAAAATTTTTAAATAACAATAAAATGTCTTTAGTTATTAAATAGATTTTTTGTACTAATTATTGTATAACAATAAATAATAATAATAATAATATAATTGCACTTTCTTAACTACTTGGATTAGATGGTTTTGTATATTTCCAAGTAGTATTGTGTAGTAGTATAGTGCTAATAACAATTGTGACTTGAGGAATAAAGTCCTAAATAAACAAACATAAATATAAGCCTTACTATTGGTCATAAATACAATCATGTATTGACTTTGTCAAATTTCAATTTTAAAAAAATGTTTTTTTTATTAAACAATCAAGCACTAAAAATAAAACAAGGAAAGTTTAAATTTATTTTTATTTTAAGTTTAATGCAATATATTGTGTTTAATTATTCTTATTTTTATTAAAATTTTAAAGTTGAGTTAGTTTCAAAATAACTTTCTTTTTTATTATTTGTAATTGCACAATTTTTACAATAAATATTTAATTATACTACTATTTCTGTTGTAACAACTTTAAAAATTAATTAATATACAAGTATTTGTAAATATATTTTTTTTAATGTACTAATAAACAATTGTTTTTTTAATTAAAATAAGTTTTATAAGTTCTGAATATTTAAAATAAATAATGTATACAAACTTTGTGCAATAACTATAAAATATATGTAAATAATTTTTAAAATATTTTATTTACACTAATCAATAATTTATAAACTATATTTAAATTATTATTTTTAAATAAAATATGCTGTGTAGTAATGCAAATATTTAACATTACTTATACAATTATAAATTTACAAAAAATTTGTTTAACAAGTTAGTAAGCTTAAAACGTTGTTGTTGAATAATTATTTACATTGGAAAATAAACATAAAGAATTTAACATTTAACTTAATAATAACGAATGTTTCAAAAATTATAAAATAATATATATATATATATATATATATAAAACAAGGGTAATTAAAATGTAAGTTAACATTAAATCTATATTAGTTATAAGTACTTTTAAATTAATTAAATTACTCAATTTATTTTGTCGAAATGTGGTAAATATTTTGATACATTGTATAAAATGAAACAACTCATATTTTTTTATGTTGATAGTAAATTAAAACTACATTTAATATGCAAAACATTTAAGATATAAAAACAAAGAAAAAGCAATTATATACAGTTTAATGTACAATTTCTTTAGGTTTAAACAAAATTTACAAAACATTATTTTAATAAACATATATTAATGTGTTTTAAAAAATATAGCAAAAAAATAAACACTATATGAAAGTACAATATAATGAAGTTTTTACTTATTAAATTTAAATAATACCATATAAATGTAATTAAAAAAGTTAAAAACTGTTATACTTTATATTGTAATACAGAAAAATTAAACGTTTTTACTCTAAAAAACAGTAAAAACATGTTTTGTACAACTGTAAATTAAAAATTAATAATGCTACGTATAAAAAATTAGTGCTATCAAAAATATTATTTGGCCTCTTTTAACGATCGTTAGTAAAGTTAATATTTTTGCTGTTTATTTCTCTAGCTTTCCTCCTTTATCAAGCTGGCTTAGCAAATGGCTCAATTAAGTTAAATAATTAGATATTAATGCAAAACATATTTACTTACATAGATATACTAAAATTTGGTTATTAATAACTTTAACAAGTGTACACAGTGATGAACATGGATTCTAATTTAATGACAATAATTTCATTTAGATCCCTGTCTATAAAACCAATAAGTAAAGCATTGTTTTATTTAAACTAAAAAAATAACCCACAAAAAATTACTACTAACTTACAAATTTTTTTAGTATAAAAAAGATTTTTAAAATGATTTTGCTTTAAATATTGATTTAAGTTAATAAGTAACATGTAAATATTAAAAAGTGCATATTACAAAAAAATAATACCAATTATAATAAAAACGAATTAAAATTAGCTTACGTAGTAAAGATAATATATAATTTATGCAAATTAGAGCTACTGTGTAGTTAAAATTAATTTAAAATTAAAACGATTCTAACTAATGAATAGAATTACACAACGCAAATTAAATTATTTAAATTAGTTTTTTTAATTTGTCAAATAAAAAGGATTATTTGCATATTGTAAGTTACATTTTTAATTTTGATAGTTAGAATTACAGTATGTATATGCAATTGCTTTTTGTGTTATTTATTTACAGTGCAAAAGTATTAGGAATTTGTTTGTGTTGAGATGGCAGAATTGGCCTAACGCCAAACTTAATAATGGATGGGCATGGGTTCGAGTTCTACCGCTGCGAGTCTTTGTTGAGTTCTACTTAAATGTATCCTTAGACAAAAATGTTTTTCGTAAAAAGCATTTAAGCAATAAAAACGAAATTATATATATATATATATATATATATATATATATATATAAGTGACTAACCTTGACAATTATTATTATTATTATCAATTTTTGTGTTTTCTAAAATATTTAACTGATCCTTACTAACTTTTAATTTGCAAGAGTGTTTTAACTCATGTGTAAATTCTTTGCGCAAAATTGCATTGTTTCCTAGTTTAATGGGTAAATAGAGACCACACTTTAAATTGTAGTTAAAATTGGATGCATTATTTGAAACATGTGTTTTATGTAAATTTAAAACATCACATTGGGTGGCTATTAAATGTCTTATTAAACCATAAAAACTTGGTTGCATTGCAGCACTAAACAATAGAAGTTTTGTTGCATCCTGTCTCAAATTATCAGGCAATTGTCCAATGTACAAATATTTACCAAATGAAACAAATTTTTGGTTTGTAAAAAAATAAACCGGAGGTATGCACAAAATAGACTTTTTAATTGTATCTAATTGTACGTATATTTCGTCTATTGTGTTATTTGAAAAACTGGCAAATCCAATGCGTGCATGATACCATTTATTTGTTAGAGAATTATTTTTTTCATAAAACGCATGCAACTTGTTAAAATGGGAATATTCTAACGTCAGCGTTGTTTGGGCCCGGTTGGAACGATATTGAATCAATCGCAATTCGACTTCCAATTTTAATTTAAACCCAGCCAACAAAGTCAAGGCAATAAATTGACCTGTTTCACTATTTTCACTATACAACAATAATCCAAGCGATTGAGCACTTTGAAATTCAAATTCTATAAAACTATGAGGACAAGGAACAAATTTGGGCATTTTTAAATAGTTTTTCGAATTTTGAAAAATGTACAAATTGTTGCTCGAAATTGTTAAAATATATTTCCAATTTAATAGAATTACGGCAATTAAAAATTTATTCAATATAAATTTCGGTTTCATAATCATTCTATCAAACCAACAACACAATAAAAAGTTGATTGAGGGAAAAAAAACGTTTTACATATTTGAATGTTTTAATATAAATTATTACCAATTGTTTAATAAGACAAATATATGGTTTTACATAAAAATTGTAATCCAATACGGAAAAATAGAATTTTAAAAATTGTAGGCAATAAAAACAATTATAAATTGCTTACAAAATTGTATATTGTTTGTGTAAACGCGCTGATTGGTGGACTTGAATTGGCCAATTGTTAATAACTATTTAATTAAAAAATTAAAATCCAAACTATTTAATTAAATATGCGTGAATATATAATAATATTTTAATAATTTAAAAGTTTTTAAAATAGTAATATTTTTTTACTGTTTTTTATGTTGTGAATCAATTACGATTATGAAAATGGTGTTACAATAAAAATAATGTGATAGTCCAAAATAAAACCTTTTTTTACTTTATTCAATATAAAATTAATGTTAATATTCTAAGATAAAGTTAACAGATTTTAATATTATTTCCATTAGTTTATATATATATATATATATATATATATAGTTTTAACTATTATTAAGCATGTTAATGTAAACACAATTGTCTTTTAAGTCATATGTAAGACTTTTAAATTGAATTAAAAAATAAGTTCAAATTAGTTTCAGTAATTTTTACAACATTTATACAAAACTTTTAAATTTTAAAGGAATAAATTGTAATTATTTAGTTTTAATTGTTTAATTGTTTGACGGAAAACATTTGTTTAGTAAGTGAATAATAATTAAAACAAAACGAAAGGCCCTCATTTAATCCCACTGGTAGGTTTTTAACTCATACATACACAGCTAAAAATTAAGTGCTAAAAAAACGCAGTACATGCTTAAACATTGATTTCGTTTTTATTTGCTATTATACTATAAATATGCAAGCGTTAGGTTAAAAATCTGGATGAGGGAACAGTTTTGTAATGCAAAAAATGGTATTAATAAGTTAACTTAAACACACACACACACACAATTACGGTAAACGGATAGAAAAAGCATAATCTACCACAATCACCAATAACCAACAACGTAAAGAAAAGGAAATCAGTTTATTAATAATTTATAAAATTAATCAAAAAATGTATAATTAATTTTAATTCTTTTTTATTATTTTAATTTAAAAAAATGTTCATCTTAACTCTTGTACACAAATTTGGTTTTTCTAATTATTAAATATGATCTAATTTAGAATATTGTACAATTAACTACAATCGTATAGTGTGATAAATGTATTTTTATAAAAAATATATAAAGAAACTATTATACGTTAAAGAAAAATGTGTTTTTATAATATTTTAATATTTTTAATTATGCAATTTTTTAAGAATAATATTCTGTTTTGTCAAGTTTACTGACTAATAAATCTAAATCGTTTAAACCAACCCAAAACACATAATTTTTCTAGGAATTATTAGCAATAAATAACTTTTAGATTTTACACAGAGTTCAATCCAGTCATTTTCTAGTTTTAAACCAAAGTTTTATTAGTTAAACAGACACTGTAATTTGTTTTATTATTTAATGAATTTTATTAAATTTTTAATAATGTTAAATGTACTACTTAACGATTACTACAAACCTGCAATTATTTAAACGAATGTTCACATTTTGTGCAGGCTCACTTTTGTTTTACACAAGATGTTCAATACTGAAAAATTGAAAATAACAAAGATAAATTAAAAATTAAAAAATAAATACAATAAAGCCAATTTACAAAGTCGCTTTTTTAAACTTATATTGTGTTCCTTTGTGCTTTGTTTCAAAAATAAGAGCTTTGATTAATGAACAAGTTTTGTCATACATACACACTGAATATATAATAAATATAATATGTTAAAGATTGTACGTTAAACGTATTGTAAATTAAGAAAAAAACAAAAATTTAAGTAATATTTTGTTTCAATTATAGTACCAAAGCTTTAAATATTGTAACATAATTGTAGTGTTTAATTTTTATAATGGATTAAAAAACATGCAAATTTTACTTTAAACGTAAAATATGTTAATACTTTCTAAATAATTTGGTGTTAATAATAAATAGACTAATTTCTTTAAAAAAGGATTAAAAATAAACAGAACTAGCCAGTCCTACACCTAGATAAGAAAAAACGTTTTTGTTGCAACAATGATATCCGGCAATAAAAAATTGCGCCAAAACTGTTTTAATGGAAATAAATGCAACATAAAGTAATAAATTATTTTAATATTAACATTAATTTTACTTTAATTTAACTATTTTCAAAAATTGTAATCTAATTTTTGTAAAATAAACAAATTGTTTTTTTTTACAAATTTTAAATTATTCGTTTTTATAATTTAATTAATTAATTTAAATTGCTACTTTTCAAATACACAATAAAATATTAATATTTTTCAAAAATTTATATTTTAAAATTATGCAATTCAATTTTCTTTAAATGAAAAAAAAATCGGTTTATTTAATTGATTTGCAAAAAAAACGTTTTCGTTGATAAATTTATTATTATTAAAAATTAAAATTATTTCAACGATACACTTTTCCAATTTTAGATAATTTGAATCTTATACTGTAATCGTCTAAAACACGAAATAATGCGATTTAGAATTTGTAACTGAATTTATTATGTTGACATTTTGAGGGCCCGTTTTTAGCTTTCATAAAATGTCTACTTACAATCAAAATACTTTGTAAAGTTTTTAAGTATAATAATAATAATGATAATAATAATAATAATAATAATAATAATAATTGTAATAATAGAAATAATATTAGTAATAATAATAATAATAATAATAATAATAATAATAGTGATAATAATAGTAATAATAAGTGATAATAATAATAGTAATAATAATAATAATAATAATTGTAATAATAGAAGTAATATTAGTAATAATAATAATAATAATAATAATAATAACAATTAGTATTATTATTAATATTTAATATTTAAAAAATAATTAAATCTATTTATAACACTTTAGTTAAAAATCTAATGTATCGTACATTTTACATACGCAAATGTACAACATGTACATTTTATACATTTTTTAAATAAATTCTTGTTTACACAACATGCGTGTAAAATAATTAAATTATTATTTACTATTAATTAAATATACACAAATATAAAAAAATGGTATGTTTATATAACAATATGACTAGTAAGATGTATATAGCAATTCAAAAAAGTTATTTTCTTATTCTTTTTTTTAATTAATTAATTTAATATTTTGGTTACAACAGTAACATTTTTTTAAATCAAAATTATATCTTTTAGACATTTCTCTTACATACACAGATAAATTAAAATAAACTCAATTTAGTTAAGGAACAAATAAAAATTTTGCATTTAATTTTTAAATTTTAATTAATTTTGTTAATAAAAATGTTTTGTTTACGGGTTTTTTAAAAGGAAATTACTTATTAACAAAACACTATAAATATTAACCAGCAATATATTAAAAACATGTTATTATAGTGTTTCTATATAACGTCTATCTATATAAAACGTTTTAAATTGTGTAAAAAGTTTAAATAAGACACGTTGTCTGTCAATAATACAGCTGTTGTCAATTTGTGAAACATTTGAATTGTCAGGTCTACCATATAATAAATATGAACAATTCCACTTATGACTTATTAATAATGTATTCCTTTTATTGAGTCATTTGCAACTTATCAAATTAACTATAAACAATAAATGTAACAGATTTGTATATATATATATATATATTCCACATTTATACTGCATATAAACGATCGACTTTAATCGTTTGATAAGCGTAACAAAGGGAGAAGAATAACGAAGTTTCTCGGCTGCTAGACGGAATCCATGTGATGACGCCACTGGTCGCAAAGATTAATGAGGCCGCCTGATTTTTTGTCAGGATTATCTCCCTTAGTCTAACGGCTACATATGGTATATGTATACTTTAAAATACCTTTTAAATATCCTGAGTGTATGCTCGCACCTACTTGCTGTAGCGGAAGCCCATTTATGCCGCTGCCGACTCAGACCCTGCTGCATTAGTCTAGATGCTTAGGAGAACCTAATCTAAGATGTACCACATGGAAGACGAACAGTCAAAAACATTATAAATATTATAAATAAAAACTTTATAAGCATTACTCAAATCCTATAGATCATTAACAATCCTTATTATGCACATGTAAATTATATATATAAGTCATAAATATTTTTTTATTTACTTAAACTTGAAGACTTTAACTTATTAAAATAATTCTAAAAATTGTTTTTTTTATTATATAATTTATTTTAAATTATTCTTCAATTCTGCCAGGGTGGTCTAGCGGTACAGCGCTCAAATTTGTACTTCGGTGAGCATGGGTTTAAGCCCCACCACCGGTCCACTAAAATGCGGGCCCACGTTTGGTTTCGCTAAAATGTCCACTGGTGAAAGATGTTTCTTTTAAAACATTCAAAGTAATAAACATAAAATTTAAATTTAAAAAAATTAAAAATATAATTATGTTAAAACGTTAATAATTATTGCGTTAGAGTATAAACGAACGTAGACGTATAGCTGTGCAAGTTGTGTGTTTAAAATCGACGATTAGCACTCTCTAAAGGCCTTCAGTTGCTTTCGTTAAATATGTACTTAATAAAAAATGTTTATTGTAAAACATTTAAGCAATAACAATTTTATATCAAAATAGTAAACTAAAAATCAAAATAAAATGTACTTATTACTTTAAAAATACATAAAATACAATTTTCCAAATATTGTTTATCAATTAATGGCATTTATTTAAATTATATTTTAAAAACTGCTCATAAATACTTTATATATATATTTATATATATATATATATATATATATATATATAATGATTAATAGATGGTCTTTTAAATTTTTTTATCCAAACACTAAGAAACGAGTGTATTATAAACATAAAATCAATTAAAGTGTCTACGGAAATTATTTAAGACTGCATTAGCATTTGATTAATAACCAAAAGTGATTATTAATTTATAAAATTTTAGACGCAAATCACAATGATAAAGTTTTCTAAAATTAAATCTAAAATGTCAAATTTAAATTTTATGCAAATGTAAAATAAGTAACAAAATTGGACGACTGTGTTTATTGTGTCGCTAAATATAAAAGGAAAAACATTTTTTGTCAATTGTCATTTTTCTATTTATCTATCTATATATATATATATATATATATATATATATATATAGAAAACCCTTTTGTTTTAAAAATAAGCATGGGGCAATAAGAAAACAATTACAGCAAAACGACAACAACAACAACGGCAAAATCTTGTTGACACTACAGATTCTGCGAATCGAAGATTTTTACTCAACACTGCCATCTGTGTAACTCTGTCATCCAGATACGTACAATTACTTCTTTGCCGTTGTTTGCCAGAATAGCGTTCTCTTAGTTTTCCGTAGCAGTATAATTTTTTTACAGAGGCCGGGTTGCTAACCTTCCGCTCAAACCCTACTCCTTGATCCAGACTTGGGACTGGCTAGATTGAATCATTTCTGATCTAAACTAGGAGGAGTTATATATATATATATATAGACTGCAAAGATGGTTATAACGTTATACTCACATTTGGATGGATATAAGTCCAGGTTTTATTACTAAATGTGGGACTTGATTTTACTTCAGCTGTTAAAATGTCTAATTTGTGATTAAACAAACAATTATGTGTACATACATATGCCCTGTCGCTCTGAAAACCCTGAGGGGACAAAACGTTGTATGCATTTGATTATTTTGCCAAAATATTTGTCTAATCCCATGTGACATTTATTTTAATTAGATCTTTCTAAGTGGTTTTTGACGCAGTTTTGTGTATTTTACTTACCAATCGTTCCTTTACCGTTTTTAATTATTTATTACAATTCCCTTTTTGCTACACTTTTGAACGGTAAGCGCATTATTTAATATCTTTTTTAATTATTTATCTAATTGTAATAATGTTAGCTAATGGACGAAAGTCAGTTATTATCATAATTTCATTATTTGAAATATTATATCATCAAGTAATTGTCAAAATACTTTTAACGTACTGACAACAAACTATATTTACCAATTTTTTGTCTACTTCCACGTCCTACCTTTACATATTGCTAAGGTAATAATTATTAAAAGCGTCCCAATAAAGATTTGTTTTGAGATTAATAAATAATTACGGCTGTAGTGGTTTGAGTCCGTAAAATCCTTATAATGCGTTTCCTAGTTTCAGTTTAACATTGATTGCAGTTTTTGCACCTGTACTAATAATTTATTTATTTATTTGTAAACGCTTTAAAATTTTTTACGGAAATCACTTTTTAGCAGTGGACACTTTAGTGAAGCCAAGCACAGGCTCTCATTTAGTGCCGGTGGTGGGATTCGAACCCCGATATAGATCATGGTTACCTCGGCACATAATAAAAAGTTGACAAATTTAATAAAATGTTTGTTAAGTTCAATAGACAAGTAATTAATTGATTCTATAAATAATACTTTTTTCTTGTCTATATTGCAACTAGAGAAGTGATTTTACTGAAGCATGCTATCTTGTTTTATTTATTTTACTGCAAAGTTTAAATCCGTTAATCTGACATGATTCTAATTGATGCTTTAAGACAAATTATTTATGAACCGAATCATAATAAAATTGATGATACTGAAAATGAATAATTATTTAAGACTACAGATTCTTTTTTAAAAACCGGCTTGTTTCTCTCGAAAATGTTTGCCTACTTGAACAATGTATTATTATTTTTTAAATAACCTGATAAACGCAAATTGTTAAAATTGTTAAAACTTCTCTCATTGACATTTATTCCTTGTTTACAGTTATTTGTAATGTGTTTATTACGTTATCTGATATTAAATAAATAAAAACGTTTGTATGCTATTACATAACCTCCATGTCTGAACATCTCAGCGGTTCTCGTGATTTGTTATTTTTTAACGTTTCAAATGCATAAATTACATTAGTTACAAAAATGGTATAAATGCATTTATTTTGCGTTTTTGCTATTTTTATATCCTTATTATTAATAATTTTTTATTAGAAAATATTAAGCGTAGAGTAATTAAAGACTTCTTAAAATGTTCTACCACACTTTACCATTTACAAGTGACTTTAGGACTAACTGAAGTAAAAAACAAATACAGTATGAATTTAATTTAATTTAATTCAATATTTGTTATTATTATTAGTTAATTGAGAAGTACTGTAATATTTTGGAACATAACAAAAACAGAAATTAAGCAATACGACTTAGATTTGGATAAGCTTGGGTTCGAATCCCACCACAGGTACTAAATTCTGACCGACGTTTGACCTTTTTAAAATGTCCACTGTCGCAAAATGTTTTCTGTAAAACATTTAAAGTTGTAAAAATGAACAAAGTAAAGTAAACAAATACCAATTAGGTTTTACTAGCAAACAGTTATTATTTATTGCAAAAATTAAATATATTTTTTTATAAAACGGTGCATTTATTTAATGTTTAAGACTGATTTTTAAAAATTTATAAACATATATATATATATATATATGTATCTACAAATAAAATGTAAATTACTTGGAGTGGTTATGAATACAGTGTTTATTATTAACCCATTATATCCCAGTTTTTTAATTTTGCGAATTTCGTTGAAATATTATCATAGCTTACTTAAATAGGTATATAAAACATGATAAAGTTCAGGAAATTTTATATTCATTGAAATAAAAATGTTAATCCTAATCAATCAAATATTCGTAAGTGATTTATAATTGAAAAAATTAGGTAAAACAGTCATTAAAACGATATAAGTAATTTTTTAGACTGTCCTCAAATGAGGACCAATTAAGGATATAATGGGTTAAGAATATTTCAAATAACAACAATCTACAACATTAATTATATGAACAAAAATTAATATAGATGTATGAAAAACATTATTTATTTATAAAACCTGAAAAATTTGAATTATTAAAATTAAGTATATCAAACATGCAGTTCAACTACTTTTTTTAAACTTAAATTATAATTTATTAATATGTAATTAATTGAATTAATTGAGTATTCACTTATTCATTAATAATAAATATTAATTTTATTTAAGTAGAAATAGTTAAAATATTTTATAATTATGCATTTGTATGTTTAATTAGAAATTATTTCAAAAATTATTTAACCCCTAATTAATTTTAAATTTACAAAATTCAGCACACATATATTACATTGATTCACCAAAAAAAAATTAACAAAAACTATAAACATTATTTTTAAAGTTAAACTTTATATTTTTGGTAAATTTTAAAATTTTAATTTAAATGTTTCTTTTTTAATTAAAACGTTTTTAATATATATTTAACACATAAAATTTATATACATTTAATGTAAAAACCAACTAATTTAATTATTTCAAATTAAAAATTTTTAACAAAATTAGATTAAAAAAATTTTTAATGCCATTTTAAATTTTGTTAATTTTTTAAGGAAAATATATCTAACATTTGTATCTGTAATATGCCTATAAACATAAAATTTATTTAAAATATACAATTATCTGTGTGTATTTGGTAGAAATACTTATTTTAAAAAATTACACTATGTAAAAATATATGTTATAATTACTAATTGATGTACAAAACAAAATACTTTAAATCATAAATTTTTAAATTAAAATTTAAATGACAAACATTTGTAATATTTTTTATTTTACAACTTTTAATTGTCATAAATGATATATACAATTTATCTTTACTATTTTTTAATATTTTTTAAACACTTTTGTCAAAATTTGTGTTACAAATATTAAATGACAAGTTATTCTGTTTCACAATTTACATATGTATATATATATATATATATATATATATATAATGTATGATGGTAGATAATATCATTTTTATTTATTAAAAAATATTGTTAAATTATATAATTAAAAAGCCGTTTGATCTATTTATGACAAGCAGTAAGGATAAAAAACGTTTTAAACGGTTTTTCTACAACAAAAAAAGAAAACATAAAACACTATATTAATTGATTAAAAAACTCAGCTTATTCATTTGTCATTATTAAATTGATGCCATAAACAACTGTTTGGAGTATATTTTTAAATGTTTGGCTATTAAGTAGGTGTTTCTTAGATAACGATTAAATGATATATATATATATATATATATATATATATATATATGTTGTTTCTGCTTTACAAATTTCTTTATTTATATTATGTAATTGCTAAAAAATATAATTGTTGGTTACATGAAAATATGGATAGTAAATGCTAAATAAAAAACGCAATTTATTTACAAATTATATATTTTAATTTAAATTAAAATCTTAATTTTGAATATTCTAATTATGCAAATTATTAAAATAAATTTTGTACAATTTAATTAACTTAAAATATCAATTAAATAATTAATTATTAAATAAATACATTTTTAAAATATTTCTTTGATATATTTACAACAAACAGTTTTGTTACAAAGTTAAATACAAAACTTTACCATTTTATATATTTGTCTTAAAAATATTTTAGTGTCCTTTACTGTTTGCTAGTATTATAATATTAAATTGGTTGTTATATTATTACAATTATATATAATAACATGTTGCAATGTTTAGCTTGTTTAATTTAGTTTGGATCAGAAATGATTCAATTTAACCAGTTCCAAGCCATCCAGAAGGAGAGTTTGAGTTGACAGGGTTAAGTAAAAGCTGAAAGGAAGCTCAATCTTCAATTTGCAGAATCTTTAATGCCAACAAAACTTTTTTATTGTTTTTTTGCTGTAATTGTTATCCTATTACCCCTTGCTTATTTTTAAAGCAAAAGAGTTTTGTATAATATAATATAATATATAATCATCAGTAAAATTATTATTACTATATATATATATATATAATAATCTTGTTTTAATAAAGGTGTTAGTTATAATTGGTAATGTCACGGTGGAAACAGATTAATTAGCAGTATATATATGAATGTTTGTTATATGCTGGTTGAGTGGAAGTATATTTGTGGAACTTAAATAAGCATATTAAACTACATATGTCCACTGCCGAAAGATGTTTTCCGTGAAACATCCAAGGTAGCAAACATAAATAAACATAAAAATAATAAATACATACAAACAACCAATTAACAATTATTGTTTTAATAAAAATAATTATGTAAAAAATTCTTTCTTTAAATGCAAAACGTTCTCTAAATTTTAACGTTTATTTAATCCAAACGATTACTTTTTTGTATATAAAACAGTAAAACGTAATTAAAATGTATCTCAAGCAATAAAAAAAAGAGAATTAATTAATATTTTTGTACTTTTTAACTCAAAATTAGTAATACAATTTTGTTTCTTAAGTAGTACTTTCTTTTTAGCAACCTCTTTAAAACAGAAAAATGCTGTAAATATAAATAAGAAATAATAAACAAAATTTATTTTTAAATTTTGTTTAATTTACTTAGAATTTTTAATTTTCTATAAATATATATATACATTATTTAAAGAAATTTAAATAATAAAATTGATAAATTTATGCATAATTTTTCTATATTAAAAATGTTTCGTACATAAAATTTTATACAAACGTTTATTTAAAAATGTACATTAATAATAAAATCAGTTACATGTTAGCATGAAAACGTTTCTGTTATCAGAGCAACAAATCGTATACAAATTTTAGTATTTATTTTATCTTTATTATAGTTTAAGCAATTTCTAAGCATTAAATTAACATAATAATAATATTTAAAGCATTGGGTTCCCTTTATAATACAAAATAAAATTATAAGATGTATATATATATATATATATATATATATATATATTATACCGCCCTTTTTGCTCTAAAATAAGACAGCAATTACAACAAAACGACAACAACAGCAACAACAATAACGAAGTCTCTCATTGACGTGAGTGTGCAAGTGGAAGGAATTGAGCTTCATTTCATTTTCCTCAACCTGTCGTCTGTGTAACTCTTCATCTAGATACGTGCGATTACTTAGTTGCCGTTGTTTGCCGCAATAGCGTCCTCTTCATTGTTTCCGTAGCAGTATAATTTTTTACAGAGGCCAGGTTGCTAACCTTGCGCGCTCAAATCCTCCTCGTTTATCCAGGCTTGGGACTGGCTAGATTGAATCATTTTTTATTCAAACTACGTATCTATATATACTAAAACTTTATATATTTGTGACTGATGAAAGTATCGAAATAAATTCATTTGACAGTTTACGTCTTCTTATATTTTATTTGGAGTAATAATAATAATAATAATAATAATAATAATAATAATAATATAGCAATTGTGCTTGTTTAATTAAGCTATTTTTTAAATAATTTGTACATGCAATGCATTTATTTATTGTTGTTATTTAAACCCATGTAGTAGAAGGAAGTAGAGGGCTGTAAGTAAACCTAAAACAACACAGGTTTACGTCTAACCACCGGCATTGAATGCGCGACCTGGATGTCCACGTGCTAAATAATGTTTTGTACAATTTTGAGCAACAAAAAATATAAATACATACATAATAGAAGTCTTAAAAAAAATTCAAAATTAGTAATCACATTTGTCAATTTTTATAGAAGTTTGTATATATATATATATATATAATTTTTTACAAAAAATATTTTTAGTTTCGTATCAACACTCTATTAAGAAAAACAAAAGTAAAAATTTTACAACTGATATATTTATATATATATAATAGAATAGTTTTGATTAAATTTTATATGAAACATGATTTATTGTATTTTACTAAACGCACAATACCAATATATATATATATATATATATATATATATATAAATATATATATATATATATATATATATATATATAAATATAATATTTTCAGCGCTACGTTAATAATTTACGGTTATTGTAACTTGTAAAATTTTCAACATCTACATTTTATTCAATTTTTAAAAGTTGCATATTATATAAATATTAACAGTTTGCTATTTTATATTTAAAATATTTTTTTATAAATTTGTAATTAAATTTGCAGTTTTTTATTGAATTGTGTTAAATACGTTTTGAGTTGATGAATTTTCTATTTTTAAATTATAGTGAACATTCTTGTATTTTTTTAATTTCATAATATAGTAAAATTATTATCTCTTTTAATTTTTTATTATTATTTTATAAATATAATATTAAGTGTTTACTACAAACATATAGCTGTTGTGACCAAAATCGTAGAACGCTAAATTTAAAACTTTGGTAGTTACAGATTCAAGTCTCATATCCAGCACTAAAAGCAGATTCTTCCACAGCTTTTCTGAATATTTCCTTGTTAATTATTATTATTTAATTGTAGAATTTACGCTTTTTAATTTATATTATTTGTATCCAGATAAAATTATATATATATATATATATATATATATATATATATATATATATATATATATATATATATATATATATATATATATATAATATTGATTAAACGTTTCCTACTTGCACATATGCATACAAAATGTTTTTCTTTTATAAATTCAAGTACAAAAAATTATTGTCAATATATACATACGCTATTATGTTTTGCTTAAATATTTTCTTAAACATTTTTTCACAAAACCTTGAAAAAAAGAATACATGTTTAGAAAGAAAATTAAACTTCAAGGCATTCCTGTTTTTCCTAATTAGTTATTAACGCAGGGTATTCATTAAGTAATGTTCTAAAATATGTCAATTAAATCATTGTTTGACGTTTCTAAAGTGCTTAACTTTAAATCAAATTTTGTTTAAAGTTATTTCAATATTTTTATTATATTATTTTTGTATTTGTATATCAATAATAGACAGGCTTATAATTGAAAAAAATGTAATAGTTTCGATTTGATTGCTTTTTTGTTTTTTGTTTAAATAAATAAAATTTTATCAAGAGTTTAATTTTATTTATCAAATTTTGTAACATTACATTGATTTATATTATATTAGACAAATATTAATAATATTTAATTCATTGTCATTATTATGGATATTTATTTAGTAATAGAATTTTAAGTGTTCAAGAGGTTTTCATTAATTGATACAAATATTTATTTTCACATTTAGTTATACGAATACCAAATGTGTAAGTAATTTTTGACAACTTTCTCCAATTTTATTAATTAAAAATAAAATAATTCATATTTAAACTTAACACCGTTGTTTGTTTGAACTCAATTAAGATTAATTTCAGCAAATAAATAAATACTAGTAACTTTTTAACAACTACAATATGTATAGAATGAAACATGAAATTTGTATCTTTAAATCTCATAAATATATTAATAAATGAATAACTTAAACAAAAGCGTTTAATGTGTTTATTTAAAAATTAAAAATGTAACATTTTAATAACAACTACTATGGAATGTGTTGGAATCATCGTGGTAATCAAGTTTAACTTTTTCTAAAATTTACATAATTTTAGAACAGATCTAAATTCTCAATATACACTACAATATTATGAATAAAATACCGATGTAATTACAATAATATGGATTTCAAATATTAAGCTAATTGCAAAATGGTTAATAATTAGAGGTAGTGTAAAGTTATAGACATACAACACAATGTAAACTATTAATAATTTTACAAAGCTTATGTAATTTTTAGCTACAAAACAGTTTCTTGTATTATACACTGGAAATATATTTTGGTTTTGTAGGTTATAAGACAACAAGCTTGTTACATGCAATGGTGAGTTGAGTTGGATGCATTAAAAATCTTTCATAGTAAAGATTGGCAAAGACGTCATAATTATATGCAATGGTATTTATTTAACAATATGCCGGGTTGGTACTCTTGCACCTAAACTCTTCTTATATGCCAACCAGACTTAGAACTAGTTACGGGGGAGTTCCTCTACAAAATACTTAATAGTATTTATGATTTGTAGACACTTAATTAAGGATTTTAAATATGTTCTTAATTTGGTTATCAATGTAGACTCATATAGTCATATTTCTACCAAAATAGTAAGTTCTGACAGTTAATTCCTTAATGTGGATATAGTTATAGTTTTTTATTTTATTATGTTAAAAAATTACTATTCATGTTAATGCTAATGGGTGGTTATAATTTTTTAATAAATATATTTATTTTAGCTTGTGTTATGTTTAATTTTAAATTTTTATATAAAAAAATGAATTTTAATACAATTAACTTAATTTTTTATTGCAACCTAAGACATTTTTTAAAATAATTCTAATTTTGGCATGTGTAAATTGCATTCTAGCTAACAAATATTCTCACTCATTCAAATTTTTAAAAAGACTTAAAATAGTTGATACAATTGGCAATATAAAAGTTACTTTATATTTTATATTAAATCAATATAAATTTTATAAAACATAGGTTTTCTCTAACCGCAAAATATAAAGTTTGTATAAATTTAGCTTTACACAATATCGTATTTTGGTATGCAAAATAATATTTTTTATTGCTTTAAATGTTTCAGTAGTAAATATATTTGCGAACTTTTGTGCCGGTAGTGGGATTCGAACCCCGATGCCCACCCAGGTCTAAGTCGAGCGTTGTACTTTTAGACCATCCCGGTTTTACTTGTGTTTTACTTGTTATTCAACAAAATACCGAAACTTTAATAATTATTTAACTAAATTTATATGAAACTTAACCTAGTTTCTTATTTTTTTATAAAAAAACCGCTAAACTTGTAATAATTTCATAGATAGTGCATTTTTTACTCCACTCCGTAGTTGTAAATAATTACTTTTTTATATATTATACGTTCCAACTCAAGAAGAAAACGTTTTTGGGAAGAATATAATCAAATGTTTAGCATTATCATGTTACAGGAATATTCATGTCAGTAAATACAACTGTTATAATAACTTTACATTAAACTAATTTTTTAAAGTATTTATTATTATTGTTGTTATTATTATTATTATTATTATTGTTATTATCGTTATTATTTCTATTATTATTATTGTTATTATTGTTATTATTGTTATATTGTTATTATTATTATTATTACTACTATTTTAAAAGTTAACACAAAAAAGTATAACACTATCAGACCTAAATTAATTTGTTATGTCCGATTATGTTTTCGTAAAAATAAATATTGAGAATTAAAGACAAAGACAAGGAGTTAATATTTTATATATATATACTTAGAAATATTAATTTAAAAAGGCTGAGTTGGCTAAAATAGCATTTTTAAAAGCTACTTCTATATAAACGTGGATAATAAATTAAAGTTACATTATTTTTGTGTACTTAATTTCATTAAAAATGAACAATAAGTAATCCTTAAAATTTATATTAAACGCACATTCAAATCTGCCTTAATTGTGATGTTATAATAATTATTAAAATAAACATTTAATTATTCTAATCTATATAATTAAAAATAATAAAAATAATTTTTAAAAGATTTTAAGTAAAAATTTTAAAGCAAATTAAAAAATTTATTATTTACGTTTAACCTTGAGATTCCGCTCATTTGATCATTTTGCTTTCTGGCAATAGTTATAAAAATTATTTTCATTTTACTGAAAGTGAATAATGTGTTATCCAAGAATTAAAAATTATAGGATTCTCACCAAAAGGATTAGAGAATTTGGCAAAAAACCGCGAAATTATGGTAATGTTGGATTAAAACGTGTAACGACTACTACAGATTATCAGAAAATAGTTACAAAATTAAAAAATTATATTAAACCTATTTCAAAAACTAATAGAAATAGCTTAAACAATTTTACTTATTTTACAATTAGAAGCAGAGCAATAAAATCTGGTTTACCGCTTCAACTACCAAAGGTTAAGCCATTTATTACAACAAAAAAAGGATGATAGATTAACCTGTTCTAAACAGTAAAGTGAATGACACTCGTGTTAATGGCGTGCCGTATACTTCGCGGATAAAACAATGATTCGGGACAAACTATTTTGCTACAAAAACAGAGTGTTTTGCGGGTCCAGTTTTCAAATAAATTTACTACCGGTTCGTAGAAAGAAAGGTTACCCTTGACAAGTAACGTGTTGGTTTGGTATTAAATATAATCAACCTATCAAATAGAGAATTATATCAAGTACCCTAAATAGTAAAACATTTGTTTCAGTTATGAAGGATGTTTTTCATTATGAAATGCAATACACTTACACGGGGGTTACTACTGTTTTGCAGGACAATGCTCCATGTCATACGTCCAAAAATGTAACGTTATATTTATCTAAGTTTACTTTGTTTGCTTTATATTTACATTAGAGGGGCCAAAATTGAAAAAGCTATCTTTCACTCAATTGTCACTTAACAGGCCGGAAATTAATGTTATTGAAAATTTTTTCAGTATGCTAAAGCGCAATATCAATAAGCATACTGAAATTGAGGATTTATCTGAACGTATTCGGTTTGTTGATTAATATGAGATGAAACAAGAATATATCAACACTCTTATCAACAGCATTCTAAAACAGCTAAAGCAGGTTGTTCAAAAAAATGTTTTTAATTATTTGGTAACTGAAAAAGTTGCATGTAATATATACTTTTATTAATAGTTGACGTTATATATCATGCTAATCATTTTACTCCATTTTCAATTTTGCACCGGTTAACATTTTATACAAATTTTTATTACTTACAATATATATGTATATATAATTATAGGTTTTTTAAAATTATTATATAGTATTGTATATTGTATAACCAAAGTGACGTTTCTCTTGTACGCTATCTATTTATTAGAGATGTTTGAGTTAAATAATCACATTTTTGCGGTAATTATTGTGACAGTTGCATTATTATTAATAACATTATTATTACATTATACTTTGATACTACACCAGAGCTACATTAAGTACAAAAAATATTTTCACAATATATCAAAACATTGTACAAACCGCGGAAACTAAATAACAAATACCAAATCATGTGTTAGAGCATATCAAGGTACATATCGTTGGAAAAAATATTTAATATCAATTTACTTTAATTATGGTTGTGTTCTTCTATCCATCCAAAGACAAAACTTTATTGCACGCATCAATCAATAATCAATTTTACGAAAATATATGGAAGTGTAACGTAGAAGTAAACAGATAAGATTGATAAGATAGTCGATGTTTTTCATGGCTGGTATCTTGAAAGTATTTTAAATATTACCTGGTGCAATCACATTTCAAATAATTAGATTATGAAAAGAATTGACTCTCGTTCACTACATGGCATCATTACAATTAAACGAAAAAAATTACTTAGTCATATTCTACTTTTAACGTCCGAAAAACCAGCAGAAACGTTTTTAAAATAGACGATTGAAAGTAGTAAAAGGAAGGTTGCGGTAGACCGCAGAAAACTTGGCAAAAACTATTTGGGAAGATTTAATTGAAATAAATGTTTTATGGGATCAAAAAAATTGTTTCATAAAATGTCTAAATATATGAAAATAATTTGTTGTTTGATGTTTGTCATGAATTATATGGGACTTGGTTGCTGTTTTTTACTGTAACTGTTATCATATTACCTCATTCTTATATATATATATATAATACAAAACCCGTTTGCTCTAAAAATAAATTTGGGGCAATAAGACAACAATTACAGCAAAACAATAACAACAGCAACAAAGTCTCGTTGACATTAAAAATTCTGCAAATCAAAGATTGACCTTCCTTTCGGCTTTTACTCAATCCTGTCATCTGTGTAACTCTGTCATCCAGATACGTGCAATTACTTCTTCGCTGTTACTTGCCGGAATGGTGTCCTTTTGATTGTTTCCGTAGCAGTATAGATTTTCTACAAAAGCCAGGTTACTAACCTTGAGCTCAAACCCTCCTCCTTTATCCAGACTTGGGACTGGCTAAATTGAATTATTTCTGATCCAAACTAGGCGGAGTTATATATTATTTTATTTTATTTTTACTACTTTAAATGTTTTACAAAAAACATCTTTCAGCTTTGGACATTTTAGCAAACCCGAATGTAGGCGCATATTTAGTGCCGGTAGTGGGATTCGAACTCATGGCCACTAAATCCAAGTCTAGTACTGTACCGCTATACCATTGCGGCATATGAAATATATGTAAACTGTGTCTAGTAATTTATTTCACTTATCTACTGATTGTAATACATAACTTTCACACTGTTTGTAAACAAATATTTTTAAATAAGTATAAAATTATATTATTTATTAGTAGTAGTAGATCTTAATACTTTAAATAAAACCAAAGAAAAATAAAGACTAATTTAAATTTAACTTTGTCAATATTTTTTAGTGCCGGTGTGCCGGAGTGGTCTAGCGGTACAGCGCTCAAATTTGGACCTCGGTGGGCATGAGTTTGAATCCCACTACCGGCACTAAATATGCGGGCCCACGCGATGGTTTTGCTAAAATTTCCACTGCTAAAAGATGTTTCTTGTAAAACATTCAAAGTAATAAACATTAAAAAAAGTTCTTTAGAAGTTGTAATAGTAGTTTCTACAAATTGAGTTTTTAAGTAATTTTATTTACATGCTTATGTACAAAAACAATCTGTTTGCTCTTTTTATAAATATTTTGCAAAAAGCAAATAATTTCAAATTGCTGTAATTATATTTTAATTAATTTTATTTTGTTTTTATTAATTGAAAAATATTAATTATTAGCTTTTTGCAAAAATAGACACTCATAAATCAAAGTTAACAGTTTCAGTCTTTTCTATATATAACGAACACAATCAGTTTTAAGTTGCATTGTATAACGTTAAACTTAATATTTTTATTAAGTTTACGTCAATTGTTTATCACAAAAAATAAATTTTTTTTAATATATGACTAACAGTGACAAAAATAATTTTAGAAAGCTAAATATTGCATGAAACCAAATAATAATCACAATTATAATAACAATAATATTTTCCTTCGAATTTAACGCAAACAAAAATATTTTCTACAGCATTTGAGTAGCAATAAATTAAAATAATAAAGTTTACATAAAATATGCGCTTTGTGCTCAGTTGAAACGTTTGTATAAACAATGTAATAAAAAATAGCGATTATTTTTTGTTTTTTATCTATTTTATTCAAACAACACTTAAAATAACTTTAAACCATAATGTACAAATATAGAGGAAAAAATGGGAGTTCTACAGATTTAAAGTCGGGTCCTTGTTTGATTACACTTAATAAAAAGTGTTTTGCTAATATAGATTGCTGCAATAAAGATTAATACTATAAACAAAAGCTAATTTTAGACATATTTAATTTATTTATATTTATTTTAAAATTATAATTAAGTTTTTAGTCAATCTGTGTTATGTTAGTATTGAATAAAAATTACTTGCTTTTTACTTTACAATGCAATAACTCTATTTTTAACCGTTATTTGTTCTGTACATACTTAAAAATAATATATTGTCTATTAAAAATGGGACATTTAAAGCACAGTAGCTTGAAAAGTTTAAATAAAAAATAATGCGAATGATTACTGACTTTGTAAAATTATATTTACTTAAAAAATATGTCAAATTACTAACAAATAAACTTAGGTTGCAAGCAATTAAACGGCGTTCACTTTGTAAAACGTTTGTATCAATAAGTGTTAATATTTTATTGATTTTCCAAAAATTAAACAAAAACTATTTATCTATTGTGTTTCTATTTTAAATATATAATTAGTTATATGTAGTTTTTTCATTTTATTAAAATTCTATAAATACATATTTCAATAAGTAACAATTTAAATAAGGCTAAACAAGAATGTACAATTATTAACGGTATTACAACTAAACTCCCGTTTTCTACATTGTAAAAGAGCTCACTTTTGTTACTTTGATCAGTTTAGTGTGCTAGTCACCAGTCCAAATTTAACACAATATTGTTAAAGCATTGGGAGGTTCCCTTTATAATTTCAAATAAAAATATTAAAAGACGTAAACTGTGAGATGAATTCATTTCGTATATTCTCGTCAGTCACAAACATATAACATTTTAGTATATATATATATACAAAAAAGGGGGTACAGATGACGTTACATTTAGTACAACTTACAAACATACACACACAATTATTACGACCAAGCTAAGTTCTGTTTTTGTGCACACAAAACAGGTTTCAATGTGTGAATATAAACAGATTCGAGAATTTTCAACATATTCGAAGCTGGAGATGTAATTAGCACTTTAAAACCATTTTTAAAATTGATCTAATGTTTGGTTTGTAGGAGATGATGTAATATGGAGGATGTGCATGAGTGTTCACTTCCGTTTGACCTATTTTTGATCCAGTTTGGAATGTGTTCTTTAGCCCGATTGGCTAAGCGATCAATGTAATTGTCAAGTAAACTGATAAATGCACTGTGAGGCGGAAAATGTTTCTTCTCTATCACCAATTGGATAGCCCATGTTGAGAAACAATAAGGACTACAGTGCAAAGTTGGCACTCTGGTCTTATCAAACAAAGAAAAAACGTAACAATATTTTTTTAAATTGCGGATAAAGAATAAGAGCATAATTCTGACAGTGGTGCTTGCTAATTAATGGTTCAAAAATACCACATTTTTTGACATACTAGCTTTTTAATGCCAAAACTTTAGAGTTAAATTGTATGAAACAATTTTGTTATTGTACTTTATTCACAGTAAAAGCGCTTCCTAATAATATTAATAATAATAGTAATAATAATAATAATAATAATACAAATATACATAAATATATAAACACAAATATACGTACATATGTACTTATTATAAACATGCAAGAAGTAAATATCGATTTATTGTTATTTTGATTTTTAAGACTGTTTAATAAATATGAGTTTAATAGCAGCAATCGGTACCAAAAATCCACTTGGTGAAAAATGTTTTTCGTAAAGCATTTTAACAATAATAATAATAATTTGAAATAGGCTAATTTCGTAAAAAACAATTATGTAAAAAACTTAAATAATGTTTTTTTTAATATATACCGTTTTTATAACATTAAGTTATCTAATATATATATATATATACGCTCTTAGTATTGTAATTTGCATTTTTTCTTAAATGTTTCTTACAATTATTTTAAATTGTCATTTAAATTTATTAATACTTTTAAAAGGCATTAATAAAAAATTGTTTCTGTTTAAATTAAAACAAAGTTATAAAGTTTTGTTTTTTTGCATAAAATTAAATTTTTTTATTGCTCAACTATTATACACAAAAATTGATGATATTTTTAAAATATAAATTTAACAAATAATTTTATTGTAGTATGAATAAATAAATAAGTAAATAAATAAATATCATAAAATCAAAGATGCATTTTTTAGACATTAAATTAAAAAAATAAATTTTATTTCGATTTTAAATGCACGTATATATATATAATGTTTTCAATTAAAATGTTTTAAAAAATGATATAGTATTTTATTGCGTGTAACAAATTTACAAGAAAAATTAATTTTTAATTAAAACAATTTTGACACATTTTGTAAATCTTAAATAAGTATCGCAAATTTTATTTTATTTTTAAATAATGTAATTTAAAAAAAAAAGTTTAATGGCTAAAAATTGTAGCCTACGCTAAATTATATTCAACCTTCAATTTTAAAAATAATTGTTTAAAAAACACTAAAGCAGCTTTTGAGACTAACATAGGCATATAACGTAAACATTTTGGTAACCACATAATTGATAATTAAAACTTGGTTTTATTACATAACATACAATTCAATATTATGAATAAAATGCAATTTTTACTATATTGGCATAAATATATTAAAAACTGCTTTAAGTGCTGTCTGATTTATCAACAAAAGTTGAGTAAAATTATTAACAAAAATATTTTAAACATATAAAACGTATAATGTTTTCTTTATCAAAACGTTTTCTACATATAAATAAAAAAAAAAGTTTTTTATAACCCATAACAGCCTAGGGTGTGAATGTTTTTAACAAGATGGGTTTTTTTTATTTTGGTTGGTGATTTGGTCACCTCTTCATTATTTCCCATATTTATACGACATGTAAAACGATCGATTTTGAGGCTTGACAAGCGTAGACAAACGTGAAAGAATAACAAACTTTCTTAGCTGGTAGACGGCATCCTTGTGACGTCGCCACTGTTCGTAAAGATTGACGAGGCCGCCTGATTTTTTGTCAGGGTTATCTCCCTTAGCCCAAGGGCTACATATGGTATACGTATACCTTTAGATACCTTTTAAGTATCCTGGATGTATGTTCGCACCCACCCGCCGTAGCGGAAGCCCAGTTATACCGCTGTGCACTCGGACCCTGCTGTTATTAGTCTAGATGCCTGTTGGCACCTAGTCCAGGATGCACCACGTGGAGGATTAACAGTCAGGAATATCACCATTATTGGAAATTGAGACTTTATAAGCATTACTCAAATCCTCAGGATTATTAACATCCAACAAATCCTCAGGATCATTAGCATCCAAAAAAAATGTAGCATTATGTGATCTTGTTTTTAACAAGAAAATGGGTACAGACAAATTACTATTATTATTACGTTAAGCTATAATACTATGCAAGAGATACGTTCAACACAAAGATACATTTTTACTATTAATGAAAAAAATGCAAAAATAAAATTACAAAAAATACAAATAATAGAAACAATATAAAAGATGCAAAGTCATCATATTTGTAATATGTAGTAAATCGGTAGTTTAAAAAAAATCAAAATTATTTTGAATGTGTCATTATAAGTCACAGGTAGGATGTCGGGTGAAAAAATTCAATTAAACCTATTTTATTTATCTATTTTTATTACTTTGAATGTTTTATGAAAAACGCACCTTCCAGCAGTAGACATTTTGGCGAAACCAAACATGAGCGTGTATATAGTGTCGGTGGTGGTTAGAAGTTTATTTTTGTTTGATTTTGAATTTGCTAATATTCTGAATAAGTATGGCAGATGTGAGTATTAGTCTTGGCTTTTATGTGGAGGCAAATTTCTTGCTTGTTCCAGATCTAAATATTTGTTCAAAGCTGTGCTTTGTGTGAAAATATGCTTACAAATGGGTTTTTTAATTGTTGTACAAAATATTAAATAAAAATAATACTGGTGCTGTTAAACGTCAGTTATAAAAGAACTATTTTATAATTTGTGTCATGTTTAATTTAAAGTTATAAGTAATTAAAATTTACTAATATAAAGTTTGAGTTAGGGTTTTGATTTGTTAGTTATACGATGTTTTGTAAACATTTTTAAATTGTGCGTAAGTGTAATTTTTACATACATTGAAATAAAATTACGTATGTTTGAAGTATTCAATATGACTTGCTATTTTACATTCAATGCCAAACAAGAACATTGTTTCTTAAACATGAGCATATATTTAATTCTTCAAATGTTTTATTACATCAATTCTACATAGTATTTTATTTTTGAATCTAAAATCAAAATTATATTGTGTTTTAAACGTTATAAAAAAACGTTAAGAATTTATAATGGTTCGGATTTTACTCAATCCTGTTATCTGGGTACGTGCAATTACTTCTTTGCCGTTGTATGCCAGAATGGCGTCCTCTTATTGTTTCAATAACAATGTAGACTTTTAAGGAGGCTTTGCGCTAAAACCCTTCTCCTTTATCCATGCTTCGTACTTGCTAGATTAAATAATTCATAGTACAAACTAAACGGAGTTGATATTTTTAAGTCATTTGTAATTATTAGTGAATAAATCATTATTAAAAACAACAAGCATACGCAATTGTTTTGTTTGGAATAAACATATAACTTGTTCCAATATTGAATATAGCATTTTTTATTTTAATTATTTTAAACTATTGTTTTTTTTACTTTTAAAGTTACATGTTTTATTTTATTTTAACAGATTAAATATATATAATTTTATATATAAGCAAAATTCTACAAAATAATTAATTTTTTAAAATTAATTAATAAAAAAAATAGTGTGTTTTAAACTGTTAGTTTATCTAAACCAATATTTAAAAAAATATTTTTGTCAATTAAAAAAACATATATTGAAACAGTTTTATTTTTCTCACAATATTTAATTTTATTCATCTTTGTAAATTTTTAATAATTTAATATTTAACATATATTTAATCATTTTTTATAGTTTATTATTTATGCACTAAAGAATAAATGATTAAATTTGCTTTAAAAGCCCGCTGTTATTTTTTTTCACAAAAAAACAACAACATTTAATGCAGTTAGTTAAATTTTGTTTATTTTAATGTAAGCAAATTTCTTCCGACATAAAAAACCGTAAAAAAATAGGCTTGACTGTATTATAATTATAATATTTACTTGTTAATAAATAAATGTTTGTATAAATATTTAGTAACGTTTTTTCATCAAAACAGACAAACATATAAATTGTGCTAAACAAAACTTTATCAAAATTTATAAATTTGTGTTAAATTATTTTGAAAAATTAGAATTGGATAATATTTTTGTTTCTGTTGCACCTTTTTGTTTTTATTCCAACTGAGGTGCATCAATGTTTAAAAAACAAATTATAAATTTCTTATCATATCACAAAGATTCAATTCATTTAAGGTTGTTTTAACAATGAAAAAACAACTTTAAAAAGTATTAACCAAATGGGTTTTAAGACTCAAAATTAATCTAAAAAGTACATTAGCAAATCTTTGTTAACATTTGATTTTACTAATTTAAGGTAAACACCATTTTGTGATTTTAAATAAAGTAAGAATCATTCCACTCACGCATTTATTTGAACTAATTTGAACATCTTACAGTATAATGTAACAACTGTGCCTTATAATGACTCATTCAATGCATAGTAATTTTAAATTTTTAAAAAATGTATTGACTATATTTATATTCATTAGCATAATATTCTATTTCATTTTGCTTACATTGTTTGTACTACTACTTTTTAAATTTTTGTAATTATTATTTTGTTTTCATATTGATGGTGAAAATGTATTTTAGGCTGAATATATCTCTAGTGAGATTAAAACTTAATAATAATAAAAAGAAGAAGAAAAATATAGTTTAAACTAAACATTATATAATATTAAGATAATAAATAATTATTGCCAATGCGTTATTCCGTTTATTTTTTCTTATTCTACGTAAACAAAATTAACATTTACATCTGACCTATGTAAACTGAAAAGTTGATGTGCTTTGTAAAACGTTTTTATGCTTTGTAAAGGTCAATTTGTTTTGGTTTATTCAATTATTTAATATTTTTAAGAAACGCTTAGTAAGTAAATATTAGACTATTAGACTGTAACATCATTTAAAATGTGATTTCACTCAAAACAAAGTTTTTTTTAATGTACTTTCACTGTCGTACGTAAACGTATTTTAATCACTCTATTTTTGTAAACAAATGAAATGTATAGAACCATTTACGTGTAATTGAAAAAGTTCTATTATTTTTTTATAAAGTATTTGCACAACTACAATGCATGCTAGTTTGACTTTTATTTTGCGTGTTTCTTAAATACTACTTTTAATTGACAATTAATAACAATTTTATGTAACTTTTGTTTTAAGTTGCATAACAAATTTAATGAAAATAACAAATTTAATTATCTGCATTAAATTTGCAAATGTGGACAGGACGAAAAAAGGACTAAGTTTTTTGTTACCAAAATCTAAATTAAAATATTGATTTGTGCTAAATTTAATCACCATTGAGTGTTGAAGAAATTGAATTTACTAAAAATACAGTTGCTTTTTTAATTCAATAAACCATTAAATTTTTGCTTAATATTTACCAATGCTTCGGATTAAACAACGTTTTGAAATATAAAAAATAGATAAATCAGTTTAGGTAAACGGTTAGTATTATTTTTTTCTTTTTTTTATATAATTTAACACAACAAATATAACATAATGTTAAAGCAAAACAACATTCAAAATATGTTAGAAAAATTATTAACATAAAATGTCTAAAGTGAATTTTACTATTTTTATTAATTATCGAAATAAGAACGTAATAAATAATGTATATATATATATATATATATAAAGTTTTAAAAAATTAAATTAAACTTTTTACTTAAATAAAATAAATTCAGTTTTACTTTGAGAAATAAATTCAATATTTGTTTTTAATTCATCTTTTTAATAATTTTTCTTTTCCATAATTATTTTGTCAACATTTTCCTTGTTGAAGTTAATGAATTCCTCATGGTCATACATAAAGATGTGACTAAAAATAAAAAATTAATTCAATACTTATACAATTATATTTGTATTTACATAAATTGCAATTCACCAGTACAATTATAAAAAAGTAATTAATTAAATTCTAGATTACTTTGTACACATATACACTTTAAGGACAAAATTATTAATAATTTTAATTTAGTAATTACACACTAATATGCTGTATTAAAATAAATTATTACATATAATTTAGTAATTTTTAAGTACATTTTTAAAAGTATGTACAATTTTAAGGCTGAACATTCCATTATTATTTACATTTAAAACTGTAAATATCACGTAAAACTGAAATATTTTTTTTTAAACTGCAGTAGTATTTTTCGACAAGAACAAATTTAAATTTTAGAAACATTTATAGCGCAAATTGATTCTTTAACTGCTTAAATAATTATTATTATTTTAGTTAACAATAAATATAAAATAAAACTGGCGGTTTTAATAATGTTATTAGAATGTTAATGATTCTGAGAATTTAAACGATGCTAATAATATCTCAATCTCCAATTATGGTAATATTTCTCTATGTAGTACATTCTTGACCAGGTACCCCTAGGCATCTAGACTAATAACAGCAGGAATCGAATGCACAGCGATATAACTGGTCTTTTAATAGATTCTCCCTTAGTGAATGATTGCTGGCATACACCCAAGATGCTTCAAAAGTATCAATTGACCATATGTAGCCGGTTAGGCTTGTGAATCTGTCAACTGGCGTTAACCCTAAAAAAGATCGCCTTGTTAATTCTTGTAAACACTGGCCTTGTCTCAAGGAAGCAGTTTTCTGTATCCCACCCAAGTTCAATTTGCATCCGACAACTTTTTCGTATAAAAATTCGACAAGCTATTCAAATTTGGAATTAATGAAGAGGTAGCTCAGCCACCAACTTATGTCATGTTATGCTAATGTTTTTATTAATTAAACTAACATTTGTAAATAAAATAAAGTATAATAAATGCATCCATATAAATAAAAGTTGTTTGTCACAATAAATAAATAAATTATACAGTAATAGAAAAGGACCAAGCTTTTGTCTGTGTAATCTAGTTGTAACTTTATATCAAAGTGATTTTGTAAATAAATATAATTAATTACAGTTCTCGGCTGTCTAGAACACTAGATTTGAAACGGGGTTTCAGTTTTACTGCCGCTACCTAATACGGATTTTCATTTATTATTATTATTATTATTATTATTATTATTATTATTATTATTATTATTATTATTATTATTAAAAACCACAGTAATGTGTAATATTTTCAGACAAAAACAAGCATTTTGTTCAAATTTAAATGTTAGAAACGTCTGTAATGTAAATTAATTCTTTAATTTTTTAAATAACAAATATTGTTATTATTATTATTATTATTATTACAAAAACCATCAGTGCGATTGTTTGTATTTCATGATGTTGCATGTACTTTTACTAAAGTATTTAAATTGACTATAATACTAATAAATATATCAAAAATTAGTCTAAAAAACTTATTATTTTAAAGTTCAAATACAATAGCAAAACTACAAATGAAAATAATTACTGCATTCATGTAAAACGTCGTAGTTTTGTCTTTTCAAATCTAGAGTCATCATTGAACTGATACAGTTTTCATGTTTTACAATTTGAATATTTTTTAATTCTAAAAAAGAATAGACAAAAGAAAAATATATAAATTTTTACCCAACTCTCTTGAACCGTTTTTTTAATGCAAATTAAAATTAATATTTGTTGTAATTTAAAACAAATGAATAGACCTAAATTAATTTATTAGTTCTTTTTAACAAACTTGCATTTACATATTTTTATTTTATTATATTTTTAAACAGTATGTTTTGTGTGCATTTTAAATAGTAATTTAAAATTTTAATTAGATTTTTAATATATATATATATATATATATATATATATATATATATATATATATATATATATATACTTTTGAGGACTCATTTACAAAATTTATACAAACCAAAAATAGAATTGAATTAGTATGTTAAGCCTAGACTAAAACCATATGCTATCAATATATAAATAACTTAAAGAAAGATGTATGTTGATATATTTTTGAAGTATATTGTAATAACACTAGCAAAAAATAATATTTTCAAAAACCAAACACAAAAATAATGTTTACAGTTGTTAATATCACCCATGGGCACCAAATACAAACCCTCATTTATACGCCCTAAATGTCCTTTTATGTCAAAAATAAATCTGACAAAGGAGTATAGCAGATAAAACGTGTTTACTTGTAATTGAGTTTTAAATTATTGTTAATACTATTATTATTATTATTATTATTATTAGTAGTAGTAGTAGTAGTAGTAGTAGTAGTAGTAGTAGTAGTAGTAGTAGTATTGCAAAATCCTATTGCTTAGAAGAACATGGAACAACTATATTGTTCGACATAATTAAACTTTTCATCAAAATGTGTCTTTAAATTTACGTCACATTTATTTTAGTCAAATTTTTCAAACGGTTTTTAACCAAGTTTTTTATTATCCACTTAGCTTTTGCTTAGCATCATTTTTTTCTATTCTACAATTGTTTTTGCCATTAAATGTACATAGCAATCAAATAGGTTTATTTATATTAATAATGTTCTGTACTGAACAATAAACCAGTTGTTATAATATTATAGTTCCAGTAATTTTTAATTTTTTTCTAAATTTAATGTGTTTGATTTTAGGGTTCACTTATATACATTGCAGTAGGAATAATAATGAATGTATGTAAGCAAAGTTTGACCTTTAGTTGTACGGAGAAACATGACTGCATTGGTTTAAGTCAATAAAAGACTGTGATCGTGCCATATTAATTAGTTAAATAGTTAAACAAACTTACATGTTATTGCTATGTTTAAGTATATATGCGGTTACTGTGTTAATTACTTATAGCATACAATTTTTAACGTTTATATTTTATAGATTACTTTAGTTGGAGAAATGTTATCAATAGATATTTCCAGTGTTGCCTATGTTGAAGATGACAATGTGTTTTAACAAGTTTTGTAATTAATTATGAAACATAACATTACAGCTCTAACCTAATCAGAGACATAGGTATGAACAATTGTTAGATTTACAAATCTAGTTTTGAATTTAGTCTAAATAATAATTTGGTTACTCATGGTTTTTGATTTAATAAAACTTTTAGCAGTATGTTTACTTTAAATAATATACTTTATTTCTAGAATATGTATAATTATTGCACTTCTACCCATTAAATGTTTTTAATTTATCAAACATATTTTGTCAAAACAGCGGAATTAAAAACTTTTTACCGTTAATTTTTTAATATTTTTAAAATATCTTAATATTTTTCTTTGTATAAATCAATTTTTTACTACATTTTCATTAGATGGAATTAATCAGAATAAAACTCAACAGAAATACACTTCTGTCCCTAAAATCCCAATTTCAATAATGTCCAAATTTAATTTTAAGCAGTTTTTCTAACAGACTAAAACATACAATAATATTAATGAATAATATGAATTACAAACGACATACGTGAGTTTGATCGAATGCTATCAGTGTTTTTGTCGTGTTTATTGAGATTGTTAAGATTATTGTTGTTATATTTGTGTTTTTTATTAACAAATGCTTTATTCAAATTTTCACCCAAGTAGAAACGCCCAAAATTGGGCAAACTCACAGTTTTCTTTAACATATTAAACATGTTTGAACATGTATCCAAACAATCATTTAAATTTGATGCCTTTTTCACATTATCGCTTTTCAATGACCTGTTTTTATTCGATTGAGAATGACAATATAAACTTTGCTTTTTGCCTTTAACTTTTAAATAGCCTTTGTCCTGTTTTACCAAATTTATATTCGAGTTCCATCCTGTTTTGATTTTGAGATGCTTGTCGACGTTGACGGTCTTAGACAATTTGCCATTATAGCCATTATCTATAATGGCGTCAATTTTTTTAATATCGTTGTCGAACACACTGTCCTTTTGGTCGTCATCGCCGCAACTTTCAAGATAGGAGTCGATTGAAGAAGCGGACAATGAGTCCGAATTACTATTTTCTTCTTTATCGTTTGCTAAAAAATGTTGAAATAATTGATATTTTTTGACACTTTCAAAATTATCATTATTATCATTATCACCATCATCATCATCATCAACAGGTTGAACAAAATACGTTTTCATAAGTCCTTTGCCCTGTAAATTGTCAAACAAAAAAAATAAACACCGTAAAAATGATATTTTTGAATATAATAATTTATTAATGACTTAAATATTTCTAATTTGGGATTATTTTTAAATTTTATTAGTTACTATGATGTATATATATATATATATACATAGTTTTCAGCTTTGACAGTATTTATTCTGTTAAAGTCGGCATATGATGCATAACTTTTTTGCTAAAAATAAAAATGTTACTTATTTGTGTCAAAAATAATATTTATACTGTGTATTATATAAAATAAAAACAATGTAAAATAAATTACAATCTACTTTATTAAAATTTAAAATCTATTAATTTTTTTTCAATTTGGTCATATATATATATGCCTTAACTCTGCCTAGTTTGGATCAGAAATTATTCAATCTAGCCAGTCCCTAGCCTGGATTAATGAAGACGGTTTAATCGCAAGGTTAATCACTTGGCTTCTGTAAAAAATTTATACTGCTACGGAAACAATCAAGAGGATGCCATTTCGGCAAACAACGGCAAAGTAGTAATCGCACGTATCTGGATGACAGAGTTACACAGATGACAGGGTTGAGTAAAAGCCAAAAGGAGGCTCCATGGCCCCATGCTTATTTCTAAAGGGTTTTGTATAATGTATATATATATATATATATATTCAATTGTATGTGCTTAAAAAATAAAAATATTTTTACCTTTATTTTTATTTCTCCCCGACATTCTAATATATACGGATATTCTATTAAAATTGAAGCAAATGTTTCGCTAACATGTATTCTATTCGGCTACATAAAAACATTTTGTATAAATGTTCATTAATTTAACATACAAAAACAATTATTGTTTTATTTATAAAATAATAAAATAAAATTTAATTCATATGATAAACAAATCTAAATTAATAAACATTTTTACAAACATCTGTGGTTTATATTGTTATTAACTATTTTTTTTCGTTATAAGTAATTATTTTTAATTGTAAAAAATATTAATTCTACATAAAATTTTAATTTAACAAACAAAATACAAAAAATACACTGTAATTTAAAGTCAGATAAGGTTTTTCGGTTGTTTAAATTTTTATATTTTTATTAGTATTTTTTTATTTATCGATGTATCGAATTAAACAAAAAAACGGCGATTACTCATTGGTAATAATTTTAGGTTCAAATTAAGTTGCCTTGAGATTGTAAATGCAAGAATTACTCCTTGTTTGCATCTGCACAGCTTACCAATAAAATTCCAATTCTGGTTTACAACACTTTAAAAAAAATAATTAGTAGATTTTTTTGTGGACATTTTAGCCAAGCCAACGCGTGGGCCCGCATTTTAGTGAGCCGGTGGTGGGATTCGAACGCCCATGCCCACCGAGGTCCAAATCGCGCGCTGTACCGCTCCATCACCCCGGAAATCAGTGGCCGATATAAGTGACAATAAACTACCAACATACAATAATCAACTCATAAAAGTTTGTACATTAGTAGAAATCTACATAAAGAGATGTGAACAAGCTAGTGTCGAAATCAATGCTCTATGATCAAGGTTTGTGTTGTCTGGAGACAATTTTATAGATGCAACGTTTATTTTAGTTAATATTAAAATTATAATAAAAATCATTTTATCCTTTCAGAAATATGGACTAGAGCATTGGTTATTTATTAATTGTTCAATACTCTCGAACACTGCGTTAAGACCAAGCATTGAATATAAAATTGAAGATTTTATCCCACTACTAATTTAACCCTATTTTAATAATTCTTTGATATTGAAACCATTTAAAATTTATTATTCCTCGAAAAATATTATAAAATTAAGTACAAAAATTTGATAAAATAAATTGAACCTAAAAGCATTCAATACAGTATTAGTGTTAGTAGTAGTAGTAGTAGTAGTAGTAGTAGTAGTAATAGCTGTTGTTGTTGATACATTAATGGTGGTAGTAGTAAATTATAACAAAATTAAACTAACAATTCCATTAGTCATCATTCTGTTTGCTGTATTGACTACATCACCAAATAAACAAAATCGGGGTTTTTTGTAGCCCACAATTCCCGTCACAATGGGGCCAGTGTGACAACCCACAAGCAATTTTATCGGTTCCACTTCAACACAAGAATCATTTGGTTCGGTACTTGGCCAATAGAGATTTTCACTTGTGGTTTTTAAAATGTCAAATACAACTTCTGTAATATGAGCCGCATGAAAATCTGTAATAATAGGAGCACCTGATACCAACATGTAAACTTCGTTTATTGTTTCTACCTAAAAAAGATATAAAAATATATAAATTTTTTTTTAATTATTATTTTTATGTGTATTACTTTGAATGTTTTACGAGAAACATCTTTTAGCAGTGGATATTTAGCAAAGCCGAACGTGGGCCTGCATTTTAGTGCCGGTGGTGGGATTCGAACCCATGCCCACCTATGTCTGAATATTTTGGATTAAGCATTCAACATTGAAAATGTTTTTAAAAGTTATTATTATTATTATTATTATTATTAAAAATAATAAGAATAATCACAGTACTTTAAAAATTAAATAAATAAATAATGTACATTAGCTGCACGTACAAATACTTACTTTGTAAACATTATGTTTATCCGTTAATGAATCAAACAGTACGTACATTTTGTTTAATAGATTAACAATTTCTTTTATGTCAATTTTCATGCATTTAACAACAAAATCAACAACTTTTATGAAGCAAATGCTCACCGAAACGTAAGACTGAATAAAATGATTTTGCAATAAAAAACATGAAACAAAATTATAGTTGTGGTTTACTTTTTTTATTTTGTGCAGCAATGTGTTAAAACATGTTAATACAAAATCAAATTTTAAAATCAAATGAAACATTAATCATATTATATATTTGAAAAAATATATAATACAATACGTTTATTATAATTCTTTTTAAGAAAAAAACAATTAACATAAAAACATTGTTTAATAAAATAATTTTAGTTTTAAATGTTATAAAATTAAACATTTAATAAATAATGATTGGCAATCTTATATATATATATATATATATATATATATATATAATTGTTTAATGCTTTTTAATTTTTCATGTAAGCAAAACTTGTCATTATCCGTTTTAAACCAAATTTTAAAAAAACAATGCCAATAAAAAAATAATGTAATTTTACACTAGTATTGTCATACAAAAACAATTATTAAAAATATCCTTTTAAATATTAAATTTACAAAAGAAATTGGCTTACACGGATTTAAACAAATGCTCTTCTGGGTTTAAAACTCAAATTTGTCACTAAACTATAGGTTATAAATTTTTAATTGATAACAGCGTTTGTCATTAACCCTTTTGTACCTGTTTTTTGGATCTACTTTAAGAAAACCAAAAAGTTTAAAGAAAAGAGTTGTAACTTTATTTTTTTGAATAATTTGCTACCGTTAATTAAAATGCAAAAACGTAATTTTTACTAAGTATAACATTGTAAAAATTGTTATTAAAAACTGCAAATTGTAAATTATACCCGTTATCTTATAGAATTGTAAATTGACAAGACTTAAAATCAACAACTATATATATATATTGATTTCTTCACTATTCTAATAAATAAATAACTTCATTATACTACTATTTTAATTTCGAAAATAAGAAAAATAATTAAGTCCTACACTTGTAGCTGAGTGGGCATTGGTGTGAGTTTTATTACCGGTACTAAATTTGATGAATCCTCGTTTGGCTATCCTAATAATTTACTTAATAAAAAATATTTTTTTCCTATAAAACATTCAAAAAACAATTGACATTATTTAGCAAGCCAAACAATGAATTTGATTTAGTGCTAATGATGGGTTTTTAAGTCTGTGCTAGCCAGACTATATACTTTTTTATTTATCTTTACTACTTTGAATGTTTTACGGAAAACATACTTCAGCAGCAGACATTTTATTGAATCCGAATGTGGAACTGCATTTAGTAAGGCGGTGGTAGAATTCGAATCCATGCCTACCCAGGTCCAAGTCGAGCGCTGGAGCATCGCGGCACAGACTAGACTCATTGTTTTGTGCCTCTCCACGAAAATCCTTAGTAAAAGGCCAAAGATTTATCCGTATTTAAGAAGACACCAGAGTGTTTTAAAAAGGAAATAATCATAGGCCTTCCTACTGACAAAAGCTACACATCCGAGAGAGCCCGATTAGAAATCGTCGCTGACTTCAACGCACCCAGATGCAACGGCGAGTCTCTACTTGGGGCCAAAGCATTTATGATTACCTTGGTCCCAGCGCCAAGTAATATTTAACATGTATAACATAATATATAACATGAAATTATGAGTATATATATATATATATATATATATATATATATATATATATATATATATATATATATATATATATAATACAAAAATATTGTAATACACACTTGAACTTTAAAGTTAATTAATCATAGTTTTATGCATTAAACATTTAAAATAAGCCACTCGTTTCACATATTTGAAAAGTAAAATTGAAATTAAATTTGAAGCCAAATCTGGGAAACCAACAACATCAACAACAGCAACAGCCTGTCACGAAATAAAATCAATAGTAGTACATTTTTTCAAAATCTTAAAAACAAAATTTTCGTTGCACACATTAGTTGCCATTTCTGCAACTGTGCATATCCGTGGAAAACGTGGAGAGTAATCAAACAAAATTTGTACAGTTATGAGTGTTTTTTGTCTAGACTTTCTTAAAAGCATTCTTCCAACTATTATTTGGCGCAATTACATAACATAAAAATTTTTGTTTATTATATAACCTTGAAACAATTTTCAAATAGGTTATTTTTTCAGTTTTTACGTTTGCCAACAATTTCAATATATCAAAGATAAATTTAGGGAAATGAATGAATGTCATGCAAAACGTACACTTAAATATATATTTTTATTTTTAGTACAAAAAGAATTCTAATGATGGTAATAGTATTAGTAATAATAATAACAGTAATAATCTAAGTAGAATTAAATTATATTAAATATTTATTTAAGCATTTTTGGTTTTTAAAGGTTTCTTTTAACTAACTACAATACAGTCCTATTTTAAAACGAAAATCTAAAAACTATAAAATGTAGCGACTGTATGTCAAAACTTGCAGTGTCCCAATTTTACTATACAATAGTATTTATTTATATTTTTCAAAAAAAAACTGTCATTTGTCATGTATTAATGTATAAAATTTAAAAAAAAACATTTAAAATAAACAATTGTTAAAGTTGGTCAGTGTTGGTCAGCAGTAAATAAAACCAACAAATAATCAACTGTGATGTGTATAATATATAAAATAAGTCAACGAATTCACAATTGTTATTCATTTTATTTATAATGTTTCTATGTATTACAATTTTTTCAAAATGTTTTAGCGAAACTCTAAAACAATGTATTAGAAAAGTTTTTAATAATTTGAAATGCTACTCTATTTTTTATATTTAAGAGTCAATTGAAACAACTATAAATATAATTAAAAACGATGCTAATATTTTTAACAAGCATTAATATTTAAATATAATTTAAATGTTTATTTTTGTTTATTTTTCTAATAATTGAGTTCATTTAGATGATTATTTTTACTGCTAAAATTAATTTTTATTATAATAATCCTTCCTACTTTACGTAAATAGGAATCATATGTAAAGACCTTAGAGCATTTAAAATAAAAATCCTTTGTAAAAAGTAAACAAACTTTGAACGTTTCATGAGCAGGTACTCCGTCACGTAATTTTCTTGCTGTGGATTTTGGAATGCATTCATACAATAAACTATTGGTTCGTTTGCGCATCTGATACAACTGTTTCATACTTTTCTCCAATAATTGCGATTGACTATGTTGCTAAATTAATTATAATTGTTGTTAAAAATTTTTAAAAATCTATTGACAATTTAATGCCCAACACCCAGGCATAACATATACAAGAACATTAAATCATAAGGCATTTAAACTGAACAATAAGATAAATTCTAAATACGCCTAACAAATTTAAGTTTATAAAAATGTTTATATATTCCTCTAGTTGTTATTATACCTACAATTTTTAATTATATTATTCTCTATCATTAATTTAATATATGTATACAACAATTATTGTGTTAACTTCACTCTGCATAGTTTATTAATATATGATAAATATAGAACAAACAAGAAATTTTAATAATTAAATTACAAATAATTTAATGAATTGATCTATATTAATTAAAATGGTATTAAATGTTTTATTTAAATATCATATAAAAATAATAACTTTAATTATTTTTATGCATTATTTACAACATATTACTATTTTAATTGTAAAAAATGTTTTTTCATTATCAACAAAAGGCTTAATTATTATTTTACAACAGAAATCTTTTTCATCTAAAATATTGAGTCCCATTGTGAAGTACTGCTAATTTCTGCAAACAGTTTTTAAATTAAAATTCGAATTTTTGACTTGACAGCAACACTTGAAAAAATTATATTTGCACTGAAATATAGAAAAAAACGGGTAGAAGTTTCTAATATGCATAAAAGCCATCTAGCGTATTCTTTCTACTGATGAGTATATTTTCAAATATAAAACGTGGACACTGCATTTTGCAATTATTTGTAGTGCCAATTTTTTCAAGATTATACTTGCAGAGCTCATAGCGTTCTGCATTCATAATATCTTAAAGAATAGTATGAAATTAAGTAGGGATAACTACTAAAATGCAGGATAACAAGTAATCTTTTAGACATTGCTGAATTTGTTTAAGTATTTGAAGAATTATTTGAGTTTAAAACGCTTGAGGGCATTTAATAGTGATTCAAGACAATGATTTTATGCATCTTTGAAAAAAGATAACCTGTTTTTTATTTATTATTTTAAAATTGACAAATCAAACGTTTTGTTGATTAGCGAAAGACTGGCGTTTATTCAATCAACAGCTTTGACCTTAATTGAAAACGTTTTTATTTATCTTAAACGGAAAGTTCATTGTTTGGAAAATTAAAACACGCCTTAAATAAAACTAATGATGTATTGAAAAGTTGAATTTTACAAAATTAGATTAATAATTTGATTTATTTCTACTTAAAGCGCTTGAAGAATATTATAAAATACTGGATATATTTTTAAAAAATAAATTTCTAAAGTTCGTATTATATACATATATACATTTTATTTGAATGTTTAACAAGAAACAATTTTTAGCAGTGGGCATTTTAGCAAAACCCAACGTAGACCCGCATTTTAGTGCCGGTGGTGGGATTTGAACCCATGCCCACCGTGGTCCAAATCGAGCGCTGTACAGCTAGACCACCCCAGCAAATTTATACATTATTTTACCAGAAAGGTATAACTATATATATATATATATATATATATATCTATATATATATATATATATATATATATATATATGTATAATTCATAATAAAATTTATTTTTAAGCAAATAATACAGTTGTTTTTGTATTTTATTAAAATCTTGAAATTCTGGGTTTTTTACTAAATGACAATTTGATGATTATATCTATAAAAAACGTTATTTATAACATTTTTTATTTAATGCCACTAAAGTAACCTTTATGGAGTATTTGAGTAAACTGTAGATAGGTCTAATGTAATTAAATAATATTAGAATATCTAGTACCTCAACAACAATAACCTGTACGTCTATTGCACGTACGTTTTCTTTAAATAAACAAATCATATGTTGCATTAGCAGAGTTATTTTGTACTCTATGTATCCATTTATCGATTACTGCAAAATTTCAATAAATTATTATTTATTGAAAACAAATAAAATGCGAACAAATCAGAATAATAAACAAATTTAGCTCAACTTACTTTTTCGAATAGTTCAATTAATTTGTGAGGCTGAGATTTTTTGTTAATTACCACATCTCTATTATTATCGTAATTGTTGAAATCGGATAAAAACATATCACTGTGATACATTTCTTCCCCATTATTTATTCTTAATTTTAGAACAAATATATATATATATATATATATATTAAAAATTTATTTTTGTGTAATTAATAGCAATTATATATATATATATATATATAGTATGCCTAATAAATAATTAAAATTAGCTAGAAAAATAAAAAGTAAGATATTACACAACTCAATAAACTGCATTTAAACATAATAAATATAAATCATTGCAAACGTATGTTTAATTTACACAGGAGTGCACAAAAATAATATCATATTCCACTTTTCCAAATGGTGCACTTCTGCATTAAATTTGAAGACTTTGTGCTTTGGACAATCTACAAAATAAAATGTACAATTTTTTAACAAAAGTAAACAAATGGGCAACTTATTTAAAAGTATAAAAGAACGTTTCTTTTACCTTTATCAATTTTATTTTTCAACAAAACAAATTCAAAAATATTGTGTTTGTGTAATATTATCTAAAAATTAATAGGCAATAAATTATTACATATATATATATATATATATATATATATATTATATATATTCATAATGTTGGTAGAAAAAGGAAGAGTGTTAGCAAACGACTAGAGGACACCATTCGTATCAACTACGGTAGAGAAATAATGGTACGATTTTGATGATAATGTTTAGCAAAAGCCGTTTTTTAAAATTCACTATAATGATTTTGGAAAATCAGTTGAATAGGGAAAGACCTGAAGTGCAGAACGAATTAAGTTAAAAATAACCTTTACACGAACGATGCCTATATCATGGATTTCTTTCTCTTTGTCCAATTACAAGTATATAGAAATGCAGATAAATTATTGACTTTATGACATACTTTCTCTATCTATTCAAAATTATGTCAATTTCTTCAAAGTCTATACAATATTATACGTTACTTTGCATTATTAACAAGGAATAGATTTTAAATTTTCAACATTACATTTCTATTACATGTCTATTAACAAATTTCTTCTCAATTCAATATATCTCCCTCATCTCAAAAAATTTTTTAGCTCACAATAAATGACTCTTATTGATTTAATTTTTATCAAGCTGTTGTTTTGTATATAGGTGCTCGAAAGATCGTACCTCATAGTTTGTCCTGCATCCAGGTTATTGTTTTAATACTTATACTCACATATGAATAGTCTGGTGTATCTTGTATATTATCACCTGTAGTACGTTTTCAATTCAATAGCACGCCTTTCACTCATATATAATAGTGTACATGTACTTGAGGGCTTATTAATTTTCCTTAAATGTATATCAAACATCCAACTCGTTTCTGTATTTTGCTTTTAATTTGACTGTTGTTCCATACTGCCAATTATGTATTTTATAATTGTACCTATATTTATGTGCTAACAGCTACTTATACTGATGTATCTAAGCCAATAACAATAGCACTAGTAATAATAATTATTATTATTATTGCAAAATCTTTTTGCTTTAAAAATAAGCATAGAACATTGGATTACATACCAATTGTTTAAAAACAAAAGTGTGGCACACAAAGCCAAATAATTAAATGTTTATTGAAATTAGTGAAGATAATATTCAGTTTGCCAGTTTTATTTTACGTAGTTGACAAATATTATTAGAAATTGATGCTGAAACCAGACTAAAACCAATACAATCTTATTTTTCCATTTGCCTAAAGAAAAAACCTTGTTTGTATGTGTCAATTATCATTCCTACAAATCGTGTATTAATCTTTTGGTTTTCATCTTAATTTATTTTATTTTATTTTGCTATTTAGTCCATTTGTTACTCCTTGAATGATATGTGTAGAAAATGATTTTCATCAAAACTCGAACTGATGCTGATTGAACTTGTAATCTAGCGTTTGTTAAAATGTGGTAAAAATATAGTAAAAATTATTCAAAAACTGCAACAAACCTATATTGACCATTGATTAAACAAACGTTATATACCAAATAAATAAATGCATGTTAATAAAGTGCATTTTAGTTAAAGTGTAATTTTAATTTTATAAATACTAATAAGCAATTTTTTTAATTTGAACAAAACATACAATTTTATATTTTTGTCAATAATAGATAAAAAATTAACCCTAGTTTTATTGCGAATACATTACCTCGTTAAAAGTTACAGATATGGTTGGATGATTTAATTGAAAATAATCCGAAAATAAATTATTCAATATGATGGGAAATAAACGGTAAAATCCGCTTCCCACTTTTCTTATTGTCATGTTGTGATCGAGAATAACAAAGAATGGCAACAAACGGCTTAAATCATTGCTGCTTATGCACGACCGGAATATTTTTTCGGACGTACACAACGGCGCAAGATCGTCTAGAGTACTTTCCTTTTTAAATACTCCATTTAAATGACAAATTTTAAATAAATTTATATAATGTTTGTTTGTTAGTTTTTGTTTAACAAGACTAATTTCAATATTGATATTGTATAACGAATTTGCCACGGCTGTCAACTGACCACGAACGTAATTAGTATAACCTTTTCTTGTTGTGCTATAGATCAAATACATACATTTTTTGTTAACATTTAATACGGTAAATGAAGGAGAATTTATTAGTGGATATGAACATTTAAGTTGATAATGCAAATAGTCCAAATTAAATAAAAATTTTACATATGTTTGGCCCGTTACAGACAAAAGCGTATCAAATCCTGATTTTTTCAAAAAGGTGATAAAAAAGTAGCCAGTCTCGTACTGAACATCAGACTCGAGCTTGAGTGAACAATTGGACAAAGCGGCAATCAATTCCATTTGAAGTGAATCCTTGTATATTCGGTGACTTTGAAATTCTTTATGCGTGCCCATTACTTGGAGCAACATTTTGGACCACATGTCCGATCCATAGTCTTGTTCAACATATTGACGAAATGCTTCAATTAGTAAACCGTACATTGGCACAAATCTTTGGAAAATTCAATTAGTTACAAGATTGTATGTAGACTGTGTTCAAAATTTTGTGTTATCTTAAAAACTTTGATTTAAAATATAAATTTGCTTTATAACTCAAGATATATATATATATATATATATATATATATATATATATATATATATATATATATATATATATATATATATATCCTGATATCTATAGAATGTTTTTAAATGTTTATACTATTCAGTAAATGGGCATTAACATAAACACATTTATGGGTGTATACGTTGTATTTAAGTGAAAAACATAATGTTTCTTTATTATTATTATTATTATTATTATTATTGAAATTATTTCCAAATGATAAAAATATTCCTTATAATTTTACAAATTTAAAGGTTATATTTTATGATTTAAAAGTATATATTACAAAATTATTACTTTGTTCTCATTTATAAGAATTATACACAATAGATCGCCTAGCAAATATTTCTTAAATAACCTAATTTCGAATATTTCAATTTCAAACAATTAACTTTTTTGTCTAAATGTTGAGAAATAATCTTTACATATGTACAAAAACAACTGAACAAAACATTGTTTGTATAGATATTCTTGTTTTTAAAAACATGACAACGTTAAAATGTTTTTTTAAACACGCCTTAGAAAAAGCAAGAAAATTATCAAACAATTAATGTATTGAAATAAATCACCCTTATTTATTATTATTATTATTTATTATTATTATTATTATTATTATTATTATTATTATTATTGCTAATGTAACAAACCAGTAAATGAAATTTACATCATAATAATGTTATATAATCCAATATATTAAATTATTTTCATTATTATTATTATTACTACTAATGTAACAAAAACTCCGCCTAGTTTAGATTAGAAATGAGTCAGTCTAGCCAGTTCCAAACCTGGATTAAGGAGGAGGGTTTGAGCGCACGGTTAGCAACCTGGTCTCTGTAAAACATTTATACTGCTACGGGAACAATAAGAAGACGCCATTCCGGCAAACAACGGCAAAGAAGTGATCGCACGTATCTAGATGACAAAGTTACACAGATGACAGGGTTGAATAAAAGGCGAAAAGGAAGCTCAATCTTCGATGCCAAAACCTTAACCGGTGTTGGGACATGGAATGAGCCCACAGTTAGAACAAGTCCTTCAAGAAATAAAAAAGTACTACTTAAATATTTTGGGTATTAGCGAAATGCGATGGAAAGGCCAAGGTAATTTCAAAAGTGGAGATACATCAATTTTATATTCTGGACATGAAGAACATTATATTTATGGTGTTGGTATTATGTTGAGTAAAAATGCTGCTAAAACTATGATTGGATGGAAGCCCGTGAGCGACCGTATCATTTCATCCAAATTCAACACCAGATTTGCAAAAGTAACAATTGTACAAGTCTATGCCCCTACTGAGGCTACTGAGGACAATCAAAAAGATATCTTCTGTGATTAATTACAAAGTTTGTTGGATGATGTTCCAAGATATTAATCAGTGATTTTAATGCAAAATTAAACAAAACCAAATCTGGTTACTTCTCAAATGTTGAACCACATGGCTATGTGGCTATGGATATTGTTTCATAAAATAATTACAGATTGTGCAGCAAATGTGCTGGGTAGAAGATGTCGCTCTACAAAGAAACAATAAATTTCATCAATCTCCTGGAATTTCATTGATTCCAGGAAGAAAACAAAATTAGAGAGATATCAATTTGACAATCCTGTTATCTGGAAAATATTTAATGACTAGTATAAAACTTTAGATAAATAAGTTTAAAAAAGCTGCTGCAAAGATAAGAGTGATTGGTTAGAAAGCAGATGCAAAGTAGCAGATAAGGCAGGAGCAAAAAATGATTCCAAGACTCTGTATAAAATTGTGAAACAATTTTCGGGAGTTAAAAAGAACACCAATATTCCAATTAAAGGAAAAGATGGTCGTTTACTTTTAACAGATGATAAGCAATCATCTAAATAGGTAGAGCATTTTAAAGAAGTACTTAATCAGCATACGCCAAATACTTTCATAGATTTTGATAATTATAATGATATGAATGCGACTCAAAATCCGAAAATATGTATTGATGACATTTCTGTAACTGAAGAGATTTATAAAATTGAAAGGTTAAAAAATAATAAAACAGGAGGACTTGACGAGATAACTGCAGAGATGATCAAACATAAAAGTAATGTTGTAGCACGTGAGTTTACTTATTTACTTAATGTTATATGGTACAATGAACAAGTTCCAAATAATTGGCGGCAAGGAGTAACTGTTACTCTTCCCAAAAAAGGAAATCTGAACAATTGCAATAATTGGTGTGTTATAACCTTATTGTCTGCTTCTGGTAAGGTGTTTTGCAAAGTAATTTTAAAGCGTTTAAGTAATGCGGTAGATAAACATTTTTGAGAACAAAAGCAGGTTTTCGGAAAGGAAGAAGCTTTACTGAACAAATACTCAACTTCCATAACATTATTGCGCAAAGTTAGGAATTTCAGCAAACACTTACAACCAAGTTTATTGATTTTATAAAGCTTTTTACAGTGTTCATCGAGAATCTTTGTGGAAAATCGTTAAGTTTTACGGAATACCGTTAAAATATGTGAATATTATGCGTTCGCTATACCAAAATTCAAGTTGTTGTGTTCAAACAAAAAGTGGTCATACTCCTATGTTCAAAATTGTCACGGGAGTACGTCAAGAATGTATTTTGTCACCGTTTTTGTTTCTTCTGGTAATTGATTTCATTATGATTCGATCCATAAATAATTTGTTTTATGGTATCAAATGGAACCAAGGCAGATTAACAGATTCGGATTTTGCAGATGATATTGGTCTACTCAGTAAAACTCCAGAAATAATGCAAAATATGACAATACGTCTCAAATCAATAAAGTCATATTCTTCCATTCGCCTGAAGACAAAACTTTGTTTGTATGCATCAATAATCATTTCTACGGCAATATATGGGAGTGAAATGTGGAAGCAAACAAACAAGATTTATAAGATGATGGATGTGTTTCATTACCTGGCGCGATCACATTGCAAAGGATGAGATCATGAAAAGAACTAACTCTCGTTCACTGTATGACATCATTACAATTAGACAAAGAAAATTACTTGATCAAACTCTACATTTACCATCCAAAAGACCTGTTTAAATGGTTTTGGAATGAAAGATCGAAAATGCTAAAAGAAAGGTTAGTAGACCACAGAAAACGCGGCTAATAACTATTCAGGAAGATCTAATTAAAATGAATGTTTCATGGTATCAAGTAAACCGTTCAGCAAAATTTTCAAATACATGGAAACATTTTGTTGTCTCATGTCCTCTTTGAATTACAAGACTTTGTTGCTGTATTTTTGTTGTAATTGTTGTCTTATTGCCCCATGATTATTTTTTAAAGCAAAAGGGTTTTGTATAATATAGTATATATAATAATAATGTAGCAAACCAGTTTGGGATTGTTGTTTAGCAAATGTACTATAGTGTTTTTTTACAACAAATGGAAATTAATTATATGGATATATATATATATATATATATATATACTATATAAAACCCGTTTGCTCTAAAAATAAATATGGGCAATATGACAACAATTACAGCAAAACATCAACAACAAAGTTTCGTTAACATTGAAAATTCTGCAAATCGAAGATTGAGCTTCTTTTCGGCTTTTATTCAACCCTGTCATCTGTGTAACTTTGTCATCCAGATACGTGCAATCACTTCTTTGCCGTTGTTTGCCAGAGTAGCGTCCTCTTGATTGTTTCCGTAACAATATAAATTTTTTACAGAGGCCAGGTTGCTAACCTTGCGATCACAAACCCTCCTCCGTTATCCAGGCTTGGGACTGGCTAGATTGAATCATTTCTGATCCAAACTAAACGGAGTTAATTATATGAATAGGCAATAAAAATATTAAAAATGATAAAACAAAGTAACATGTTGTTTGATTGAAAAGAAACGGTTCCAGTAATCACCAAGCTTGTTTTCATTCATTTCAAATCTTTGTAACTTTTAAATTGTTTCACATATAATAGATTACTGCATACTGATTAAAGTACATTTTCCATACTATGTACATTTATCAAAACAAGTTGGAATTATTACTGTTATTTTATAAACTTCATATTATTGGTAAAACATGATAATTAAATGTTTTTCACTAACTTACCGATACTACTTATTTACTAATATATTGTATGATTAATTTTAAAAGATGAATTTTTTATACCAAAACCTGAACTAAACTTTTACAAGTAAAATCATAAAATTAACAAAATCGTGCATCAATTTTGTTTGCGAACTGAACATCCAGCATGCCAATAAAACAAGCTTTCATTGCCTGTAAAATTAACTTTTATCGTTTTGATTCAATACACACTGACAACTCTTTTTTTTTAATAACAAGAGTAAAGCAAACGTCAATTAGTGAGGCTTTAAAATCCGTTGGTGTGGGTAAATCGAACTTGTTATTTTACGTCAATCAAATTAGAAGATAATCAAAAACGTTCGTTTTGCGCAACATGTTTGTTATGTTTTTTTTCCACTTTCTTGTAAGGAATCGTTATTTGTGGCCATTTTTCTCTACTCTTTGTCAGCCTCTTTTCCTCTTTATCTGTCTCTACACAACCAAACCATCTTGCTCTTAGTCAACCTTGGTTTTTTTCATTCTATCTCAATCGTTATTTCGAGATTATTTTGTGATCTTTGGTAACTTTTACTTTTTGCTTGAATCTATTGAACCTGGATAGACATAAAAACCATTGTTCATTTCCACTAAGTTCAGTTTCCTTTTTTAAGTTTTTTTTTATACTTTAGATTTCCGATTACGATTGGTATCACTGAGAGGTTGTAAAATATTTGCTGCTACCCTTGTATCATACATTACTCCTGTAAGTTTCTTCTAATTACACCTATCTGCTTCCTTGAGCCATTTCTGTGTCCAAATCTCCATCCTTTGTTAGTGATAAGCCTTGAGACCGAATGTGGGCCAAATTTTAGTGAGAACTCATTGGTCTCCCCTTCCCCTACTAGGCCTTACCAACGTTTTCACACAATTGTACATATGTTGTACAATTTTTACCCAAATCTTTCCATTAATAATTTTGTTGTGAAGTTTTTAGATGTACGACAAAGTTTATCCTTTATAGTTACTACAGTTTTGAATGTTGCCCTTCTTATAGATTGGCGTAATAACACTTATTGATATAAGCGTTAATACATCCATGAAAGTACATTCAGTATAAACATCAATACATAACATAATTAGTGCCATGAAACAAATAAAAGTATAAAATTAGACGAATTAATTAATTTATGTAATTATCAAGTGACACAACATTACCAAAATCAATGTATTTGTTTAGCCAGAATTCTTAATTTAATATAAAACAACTGTTAGCATAAATTTTTGCATTAATTATTAAAAACGCAAATCATCAATGCTATCAACAATAGATCTTGCATTGAAAGATAGTATTAATGGCAATGACATATTGTCTGGCAAAGTTGATTTTAAAGCACATTGAAATCAACTGTATGACGATATTTTCCATTATTTATTTTATGTTTGCTATTTTGAATGTTTTACGGTGAACATCTTTCAGCTGTAGACATCTTAACAAAGCCAAACGTAGGCCCGCAATGTAGTGCTGGTGATAGGATTCGAACCCATGCCCACGGCGATTCAAATTGAGAGCTGTACCCCTAGACCATCTACTGCATTTTAAATGTTGGTTTTAGATACATTTTCAAAAAAAGTGTTATGTGCAAAATAAAAATTAATTCTACTGTTAGATTTCCAAATATATATTATTTGAATAAAAAGATAATGGCAAATAAAAATAAGAGTAGCCCACACTAATAAGTTAGTAAGTCCTTTAACGCTATGGTCTTTCAAGCACTTCTATACTTTAATATGTATTCCGTCTAATTCTAGTGCTTTTCTATTCTTCATCATCCTCACTCCTTCAATTACTCCTTTTTTTTGACAAAAATATCTTTAGTCACTGCTCGGGAATTTTTTGCATTTAACAGTTTCATCTTTTCTTGATTAGTTCTTTTTCGTCTTTCATTTGTTCGATGTGCATCAGGTCTTTCAATTATTCATCTCCGACTTTAGCAATACCAAATAACCTCTTCTTTCGTTCAAGTGTCGTCAGTTCTTTATGCATTTTTCTAGTGCTTCTGTTCTTTTGTCTACACCTTTTCAGAAGCCCCAGTAGTCACTTTGCTGTCTAATGCCCACCATTTGTACAATCCTTCTTCCAATTTTGTATAACCTCGTTTCTTTAACGGTTTTTTTTAACCAACGTAAGCTTCCTTTAATTTTCACCACCTTATTTTCATTAGCACAAACCTGTACTGTGTCGATTTCTTTCCCATTTAGTACTCTGTAGTCTGTAATCAACTATACATCTGCTTTTTATTGTTAGAAAATTAAATTGTCTTTGTTCTCCAATGGCCAATTGGTTGATCTTTCTTGAAGAAATCCGCCCAGAAAGGATTAGAAATTAACGAACTCTTTTACATACACAAAATTAATGAAAAAATGGCCACATTATCAACCAATATGAATAATTAAGTTGTCTGCTAAATGTAAAATATAGCAAATTGGCATATCGTTTACCAATTGACTACAATCCAGTACATAAAAGTATACTTGAACACTTTCATTGGATAAAGGATGCTTTTAAATTATTGTATTTCATTATGAATAAAAGCAACTTGAACTTTTTGTCCAACGTTAACTATTAACTTTCTATCTCCGCAAAATTGGTATCAAGTTTTTTTAAATAAATAATATTCTTCAAATGAATCAATAAAATTGGTTATTATTATTATTACTATTGGGATGCTAATAATCCTGAGCATTTGAGTAATGCCTATAAAGTCGTAATTTCCAATAATGATAATATTCCTGAATTGTCATCCCCCCATGTGGTGCTTATAGGCATCTTGACTAATAACAACAGGAACCAAATGGACAGCGATATAACTGGACTTCCGCTACAGCGGGTGGGTGCAAGCCTACACTCAGTACACTCAAAAGATACCTTAAGATATACGTATACCATATATAACCGTTGGACTAAGGGAGATGACAGACAAAAAATCAGGCGACCTTGTCAATGTTTGTAAACAGTAGCGCCGTCACAAGGATGTCGTCTACCAACCAATAAACTTTGTTATACTTCTACGTTTGTTACGCTTATCAAGTCGATCGTTTGCTATGCCGTATAAACATGTGAAAAATTATGAAGAGGTGACTGTCACGAGCAACAATGAATGAATGAATTATTTATGATTTATGAGTAAATATGGATTAAAGAGTTCCACTATCGGTCCTGATTCGGAGTTACCAAATATCTGCTACTTTTTATTAAACATGTAAGCAATAAACAATAGTTTTAATTAAATCCTATCAAGTCATTTAATACAGATTATTGTATAATGACAAACCTCCTAACACTTCCAAAGCATCAACCAATTAAGCAAAATTGTAACACAAATTCTTTCTTAGAATAAATAAAGCCATATAATAAAAATAAGGCGTATGTTCTTAAATCATTAATTTAATATTGTCTTAACAAATTGTTGCTCCAACACAGTTATCCACTGGTGTAAATGCAAAAAAAAACAATTGGATTTTACATAAGTGTTCGTTACAGAAACCGAATACACAAAACAAATTGGAACAAATTGTGTAACCACTTCCGCATTGCATAAGCGTTGAAAAATAAAAAATACTGATTTCGAAATATATACTTTCAAAGTTACATACAAAACAATAAATCAATCTTGGTTTGAAAATGTGAAAAAATATGCATAGGACAAAAGAAAATATTAAAAAAACCTAATATAGAAAAATATTAATACAGATATCAAAAATATGCAACATAAAACATATTTCACGTAAGCAGATTGAACATTCAAAGCAGCCGCGTCCTGGCGATACTTTTGTGACATTGAAGATAAATTCGATGCTCGGGCATCAAGAGCTTTAAAACAAATAAGAATGTATCAAATTGAATATAAATTTATTTGCCTGCAAAATAAAAAGTCAATTAAAATGGTATTTAAGTGTACCCAATCCAGGGTGTCACAAGGTGACAGTTAAGCATACCACCATTATTAGAAATTAAAACTTCATAAGTATTATTCAAGTCTTCATAATCATTAGCATCCAAAAGCCACAAAATCGTAGAAAGTGTCACTCTGATGACTCCAGTCAACTAGTGTCAACCGCCCTATCCTCCAAGAAGATCGTATCTTAAATACTTGAGAAAGTGGTCTTCTAGTCAAAAAACTTCATTTATGCCTTCCAAGTACCATTCGCATTCATAAATCCCTATGCAAAGAATAATTAAACATATGGTTACTGTTGGCTGTTTTGATACAGGCACATACTGCCACAGAGCTAAATCGGTTACGAGACTGACGTTGCTTGTACTGAGAAAACAAAATTGAAATATTCAAAAACGTTTGATATTCTATAGTTTTCAATTCTTCTGTGATATTTCTCCCATCAACCTGTGCATCAAATCCAGCGGTATCACTTTATTAATCCCTATCAACTACAAGCAGGTTCATTGAATTTGGTTATCAGTATCTGCCCTGTTGACCACGGCATTTAATTGATTTTTGTAAGAGTTTTGACCGCGAGTATATAGACTAGTTAACCGCGGCCAGCCATCCTGGTAAAAAGACGAGCAATTTTTAAACTACCTTTTCTAGACCCCTCTTTCAGTGAAGCAAGCAGTGCTGTCCCTAAATAGGGCTGCTTGGTGATAATACTTAGGGTGACACCGATAACCGTTGCCACCTTCCTGTCAACTCGTTAACGACCTTAACGTCTGAGTATCCTTTTGGTCCACGACTGTTTATTTGGCACAGCCTTAGTCACAACTAACCTTTATTGTTAAAGGTCGTTCCACTATCCGCCACCGGTGGACGCACTAAGTAGGGATCGGTCTCCGCCTTAGCCAGCTATTACCATTATTTTAAAAAAACAGAATTACATTTCCTTAATTTACTTATACAAAAAAGTATAAAAAGCATTAACCCCACCACAATTAAACAAAATTAGTAAATAAGTGCAAAAAGTATGCAAACTTGAAAATCTAAAACTTACTTGATAAAGCTTCACCACGTTGCAAAACATCATCAATGTTTTTTACCATTATACGTTGAACATCCTGTAATGCAACATTCAATTGATTCATATTTGATGATCGAGTATCCGTATACGATTTCTGTAATTTTTGGATTTCATAATCTAAAAAAACAAAATAAAATTACAAAAAATATTACTCACCGAAATCAATAAAAGCATATGGACGAGAAACAGTATGAATTCGATCAGAATAATTTGAGTAAAATTCGTTTTGAAGCGATTCCAAAAATGAAAATGCAGTTGTTCGATTAAATTGAGCACTTGTTAGAATAACATAGCAGACGCCATGATCCAAAAGATAATGAAAAAGGTAAGGACCAGTTACCAGTGTACAGCGAGAAGGTGAAGTTGGCGTTAAACGACAAACAAGAGATTTAACTTGATTTTGATACTGTAATACATCGCGACGAAACTAGAATAGGATAACAAAACAATTAAATTGTAAACATTTTTAGAAGTTATCCATCTTTTTATTAAAAATCATATAAATGGAATTCTTCCCTAGTGAATAAGTCCGAGCATACACACGGGATATCTAAAAGGTATAATTTTTTCTATTTTTATTTACAAAGCCCTTTTACTTTAAAAAAATGAGCATGGGGCAATAAGATGACAATTACAGCAGAAAATAACAAAAACAACAAAGTTTCGTAATTCAAAAAGAACATGAGACAACAAAATGTTTCCATGTACTTGAACATTGTGCCAAACGTTTTGCTCAATCCCCCATGAAACATTCATTTCAATTAAATCTTCCCGAATAGTTCTTAACCAAGTTTTCTGTGGTCTGCCAACCTTTATTGTACCATTTACAATTATCCATTGCAAAACCGTTCTTGCTGATCTTTCGGGCGGTGAACGTAAAATTTGACCAAATGATTTTCTTCATTTATTGTAATGATCGCATGGAGTGAACGAGAGTCAGTTCTTCTCATGATCTCATCATTTGAAATGTGATCGCGCCAGGTAATCTTTAAAATACTTCTAAGACACCAGCGATGAAAATATATATATATATATATATATATATATATATATATATATATATATATATAAAGCTGTTGGGTTAAATAAGACAATTTTCAATAAAAATCAGGTAACCTTGACAAGCTTTGTAAACAGTTGAGAAGTTAAAAGGATATCCCCCAACACAGCCAAAAAATTGACTACTTTATTCAGTTCATTGTGCATATAAAAACGATAGAATATAGCTCAAAATGCACTAAGAATACAAAAATGAGAATATCACCACGACATCTATCTATTAATTGATTGATTTTATTCGCTTGCTAAAAATTGTTTTCAGCAAAAATTCAAGTATTAAAAATTATAAAAACCCTTTTTTAAATCCGTTCACTCGTTTACTGAAACACTTTTAAATATTCTATTGTCACTAAAGAAAGTCATAAATCAATGTTAATAAACTTTATAAGTTTATTTTGTATCAAACATTGAGATGCTAAAAGCATACAAAATATTAAAGAGATATTTATATTATTTAGTACTGTTGGACTATTAGTCATTTCATTAAAATATATAAAATGCAACATTTAAATCTTTTAATAAGAAATATCATATCCACCATTATTTATAGCCCATTTCATTAATTCCGTTAATATACGACCACAATAGGTAAACTACCATCATTTACTTTAATTTTCTACTATTAATTTTTTAAAACTTAAAACATTACGATTACACCTAGTTTGTTAAACTTAGTCAACGTACCATAAGATGGTTCTAGATAAATCCCCATGTTTTTTTTAAATATGCAAATTAAGCACTAAATTGTAAAAACGTTTAAAAAAACATTTTCATCAATTAATTATCCCATTACTGAAGTACGTAAAAAATATTCATGAAATATCAATAATTTAGTTTACCTAATATTAAAATTCCATAAAAGCTAAAATTGCAATTTACTAAAAATTAACTCTCCATTTAATAATCATTTGCAAATAAATAAATCTAAACCATATAATTAATCATTACACAAAAAAATTTAATGCTTGTATATGAGTTGAACCTAGATTTTGTATTGAAAAACTTTACTAAAATTATCAGTAAAATACGTTTGGTTAATATATTAATAATAATTTCTACTTTTTCATTTTCTTCTATTACTGCAGCAAGCGGTAAACCATCAGCAACTCGAGCAATAAAAATGAAGTAAATCATCGATTTCCTAAGTCAAATTGGTACCTAAACAACGTGGAATTGTAAAAAATTTTAAATTTTTAAATAATTTTGTTTTTATTTACATTTTTTAAAATTAATTAATTAATTATTTTTAAAAATTTAAATTTTATATTCTTGTGTTTAAGTGTATTTTAAGCGCGCGACACATTTTGCGAAATGTCTGTGAGTGTAAAGAACAGGATTGTACAAGTTACCAACGTCTCACCTTCTGCTACTTCTGATCAGTTAAGAACATTATTTGGACATGTTGGTGTGCTTGAAGAGGTCGTTGTTTACCCATCTGACGGTAGAGAAGAGTTATCAAGCAAAGTATGTTTACTTGTTATTAGAGTATATATTGTTAATTTTTGTCAAGTTTCGGTTAATTTAACTTACATATTTTTAATGTTTCATCTTTTTTGTATTATTTTTTTATCTTAAGGTTTCGATACAACCAAGGCATGGATTAAGAGAATCTTTTTATTTAACAATTTTGAAACTAGTTTTCATTAGGCCTATCTGCAAGTCAGGGTCTAGATTTAAACCAGATGATTATAGACTGATAATCATACTGTCTGAGTCGAGTAAAATACTGGAAAACATTATTAAGCCTCTATTTAGTATACTTCATTCTAGCTCATAAACTCAGCTCAGCATGGGCTTATACCATTGCGATTCTGCCTCCAACTTAATGATCTTTACTAATAGCGTTTCCAGCATACTAGAGTATTTGCCCTTGGTTTACGTCGTTTACTTTGAATTTTTCAAAACAATTGACAGTCCCTTCTGTATTGCTGGGTAAGTCACGCGCCTTCGAGATTAGTCCACTCCATGATTGAATACGACTTTTCCTCAAACCGACGATTTAGTATGTGATTAGGTTTTTTCTACTCTGTATTATCACCTCGCATCTTTTAAGGTCATATTCTAGGTCCACTATTTTCATGCTTTATATCAATAACCTGCCCTCCATTGTTTAATCTGACATCTTGCTTTATCTCGATGATACCAAGAACTGAGGTACTAGCCCTGAACAATTACAACAGAAAATAAATAGTATATATAACTGGTCCCTAGCCAATACGCTCCCACAACTTTTTTAGGTGCAGACACTTCACTGTTGGAAAATATTTGGGCAACATATTCATAGCTCCAACTTCAAGTTCTCAACCTATTTCCAATATTAACAAGTTCTTTAAACGTAATCTAGGAGAAATCCTTGTTAATTTCACTCGTTTTTGGATATCAGTTGTATGTTATTTTTCATTCTGAAGGCCGACATACACAAAATAGATAAGGTCCAAAGTTGCAGCAAAACACCGAGGTTTCTTAAGAATATGGCTTATCCTTATCGCTCAAATGCACTTAGGCTATTCCCACCAGAAGACAGAAGGCTCCGAAGCGATTTTATTCTAGTTCATAGGCTCAAATATTGGACGATCAACACCTTTTTATTTTCCAATAATTACCCTAAGGTATAATTTTTGAAGATAAGGGATCCCAGAGCTCAGTCATGTTTGCGTCTCCATAATTTCGCACACTGGGTTATTTCCACGATCAATCTACCTCCAAATGTTGTCGTTGCATCGTCCCTCAAGACCTTTGATCTATCTAATTTTAATTTTTTTTATTCTTCCCCCCATTCCGTTCCCTTTTTCTTTTTCCATTCCTGAACCGATGATGAAAAGAAGTTTCCTCTATTCGATTCGTGTCCCAACCTGCAAACTATTTATTTTCATTTTTTTCAGGTTTGCTATATTCGCTATCAAGATCCAGTGAATGCGGAGGTTGCTCTTCATTTAAATAATACTGTTTTTCTTGATCGGGCTTTGATTGTTTTGCCAATTGCAACTGACTCAGAAGAAATTCCTACTGAAACTGAAGCAAATACAGTCAAGGCACCCATGAACACTGCCGCTGGTGTGTTACCTCGAAGTGCTAACTGGCCCTTGGATGTAATTAGTATGGTTGTTGGACGTCCCGGAGAACAGGTTATACAGACTTTAGAACCTCGTCTCTCTTCATTATCTTTTCCGCAATATCCCCCACTTCCAGCCACTACCGACGGTGCTCGTATTGAAGAAATTCGCAGAACAGTATTGATTACGAACCTTGATCCAAAAACTAATGGTGATCAGGTAATTTATTTTTTGTAAAATTGTGTAATATTTTAAGATTTGAGGTCCGGTTTAATTGATTGTGAGTTTGTAACTTTTGGCTATTTTTAAAAAATGAATTTGTTTTTGTTACTTAATGTCAAGCTAATTAAATATTTTGTTTATTTTTTATCTTAAATATCTACTTTAATACCTTTATTCGCACGATTTAAATGAATCAAATTCAAAGCAGAACGACTTCTGGTCAAAATGCAAACAATTTTTATCAGAGGATTGGATACTGATGAGGATTATGTGAAAAACGGTTTTGAAAGAGCAAATATTCTATTTTAGATTACCTGTTTACATTAATTTTTCAACAAATTATTTTTGTGGCATAAATTTGATGCTTAATTTGTAAATAATGTTATATTTAAAAGTATCAATAAGTAAGATCACTTAACAAATACTCTATCCCTTTTTGTGTATCGTGTTTTCCAGCGCGACCGGTATTTGGTTTTGCGTCCCATCGCAACAGTACATTAGAAAGAAACATTACTATTGCAGCTCTGATCGCGATGACTGGTGGATCTCGTTTTTTCTTTATTGTTTTTATTTCTTTTCTTTTGTTTTTTTATCAATTAGTTACCATTGGATTAACAAACATGGCTTCATATTCGAAATGCAGTCAAAATTTAGGCTGGCTTGAAAATTGCTTCAAAGTGAACAAGGTAACTATTATAGTTACCTAAGTATTAGTTATAGTTCTACATCGTATTTTTTATTTTATCTACTTGTATTTATTTTTTATGCTTATATTCTGATTTAAATTGTATTTTAGGTTTTAGATTTTTTTAATAAACATGCCGAAGTTAGATGTGTTCGGATGGCGGGTACAGAATTAGATAGAGCGGCCTATGTTGAATTTACTGAACAACCTGCCATTATCAAGGTATTTGGTCTTATGGGTGCTACATTAAATGGAAGACAGGTTTGTCATTTTTATATTTTATTCTAGATTATGGTACAACATTCTAATTGTGCTATTATTAAACCGGCAAACAATGCAGCTTTACTTGTTGATGTTGCCAGACGGGCCAGGTACGATCTAATAATTGGTAAGTAGTCATCCATTCGATTGATACTACAATATGTTCTGTATATAAAGTATGAAATATTTTTTATTATTTGGTATTTATTTATGGAATGCGAAATTCATGCTACCTTTATCGATATTTGATTGTGAACATTGCAAATAATTTTTAATATTTCCAGTGTGTTATTTATGTACTCCTTTTTTGTGCAGTTAATTAATGTTTTTTTATATATATTCAATGTTTCCTTAACTTAGCTGGTAGACGTGAACGGATTCGTTCTCGTGATAGGCGTTCAAGGTCGAGAAGAAGATCAACATCTAAGCGACGTCGTAGTCGTTCAAAGGATAGGCGACATTCTCCCAGTCGTTCCAGAAGACGTTCACGGAGTCGTTCTAGATCGTATGGTAGGCATCGTTATTCTCGATCCCGTAGTCGAGATCGCCGCAGGAATGATCGTGGTAGATCCAGGTTAGTTGATTTATGGGTTGGATACTTATTGATCAGGTTATCCTTCTAGATGATCCTACGTATTTCATGATAATATATGCCTCCCTTCATTTCCGTATGCGTAAAGCATGCTAAATGATTATGTCTATATTTTTCATTCATAATAAATGTAAAGAACATGTTTTTGTGGCGACGTCATTGCTTACATATATATATATATATATATATATATATTAGAAAAAGTAGTTATTTATGTAAAATAGCTATAGCAACCACATTAACTCTAGTTATGCAATACTAAATAAATATTCTTAAAATGACAGAAAATGCCATTTTTAAGTACAATTAATTAATTTTAATTAGTTGATCCAACCAGTTAGGTATGCTGTCGACTGGGTTTTTGGTATAATTTTGTTTAATCTCATACTGACAACAAATCGGATTTAATCACAAACCCACCATTTTTCATTGAAACAAACGTTTTCACTATTTAAACTACCCAATCGAATTCGCCGTTTAATAGGTTGGTTGGTACAAAAGACAACAAACGAGCACATCGCTTTTCGAGGGTGACAATTTTTCCATAAGTTCATTGCTGATCAGAACGCCAATAAGACTGGTCGTTCTATACATTTGTTACAAAACAAATGTGTCTATGTTTTGTATAAATAATTAACTTTTATATTATTACTTAATTTTTTTAGGTACATTTAAATACATATATAATCAACATTCGAATTTTCGCTATCATTTATGGTTTCAATTCTTATATTTATTAGATCTCATAATCGTCGTAGATACAACAGATCCCGGTCGCGTTCAGATAGAAGGTATTCCCGCAGTCGTTCAAGAGGTCATCGTAACGATAGGCGTGACCATGACAGGTTTGATCGTAGAGACAGAGATCGTAATAGAGATCGAGAAAGGGAGAGGGATAAAGAAAGGGAAAAGGATAGAGATCGCGAACGTTTACGTGATCGAGAAAAGGACAGGCATCGTGACAAACCTCGCGACTCTGATCGTAAAGATAGAGACAAGGAAAAGAATCGTCGTCGAGAGCGAGAAAAAGATAGCAAACGTGGAAGTCAATCTTCCAAACACGAAGAAGTGACACGTGATGATACACCTAAACAATCTGAATCACATCATTCAAATGGCCAAGATGCTAACATTAACCAAGAAAATGATACAAGTAACTCTCAAGTTTCTCCGTCCCAAGAAACTAACCAAACTTTTGACCACAACAAAAGAGAGAACAGTGTAAATAGTAGTCATAGTGAAGTTACCAGTGATCACTGCGACAGTGTTAATGATGATGTGCCTGTCGAGAATGGTAAAATGAATCCTGGAAATGGTTTTTCTAATGCAGATCCTTCAGGAAAGCCAACTGTACTTGGTGTTAAACTTGCTGGTCCCGAAGACATGGACTATTTATCTCCCAGCCATTCTGCACATGTTGCAAACGGTTCTCCTTGTGACAGCGTTCATTCCAGTGATTCTATAGATGCTGAAAATTAAAGCAACGTTGTTGTTCTATCTGACATTAATATTCAGCTTCATGTAAATTATATTTTCCAATCTGTTAGTTGTTTTTTGTTATATGAAATGTATGGGTTTGTTAACATTAAAACTGTCTACCAATTCACACTAAAAATATTAACGGTTATCTCGTAAATTGTTCAGCATTCTATGGATTGGCGTGATGATCGATAATATTTAAAATCATGTGAAATATATAGCCTTACTATTGTTTTTGGTCAGCAGATATTAAAGCAATAATCCAGACGAGAATGAATGACGCACTATTTTTAAAAGAACAAATATTATGATACTATTCCGTGGTTATCACCATAATATATTTCTTTTACAATAATACTTCTTGCTGCGTTGATAGATACCATACATTGTGGTAACACCCATTTGTCAATAGCAGATAATAAAACCAGAATTTTTGCAACCAAAAATGAATATATTAATAACTTCTACGATCAAACATATGAAAAGCGTTAAAAACTGCTAGACATTTTCAGTTTGGTATAGTTGTGCAAATAGTGCTCCCAAACTCCAACTAATTTCGAAAGATTTTATCTTTTTGTAAATCTAAAAAAAAATAATAAAGAAACTGTGATCACGGTATTCATTTTAGCAATGAAATAAATTTGATGACATTCATATACAGAACAAATGCACGTTATTGATTAATTTTATTGTTATTTGTTTGGATACTTTGGTAAAAGCACTTACCTTCAACTTTTTGTCCCAGGGAAATCCGTAACCGTCGTGAAGTAAGGCCGTTACATAACTCAAGTCCATACATTCAAACGGTTTTTCTGGATGTGGATTCCCACATGCTAAAATAAGATTTATTCATTTTTTTATATAAAAAGTTGTCTTACGGGTATGAACTTACGGTAAAATTCGAAATTAAGTATAACTAACCAAAGCTTGTTGCATTGAGAAAATCGCCCACCGTCACCGTTCCTCCCGTCTCTGGAGAGATTAATCCCACACTAGACGCCAAATCGAAGAAATATGAAAGCGCATAAAACTCCTTCGTGCTTATGTTGGTCGGTCGATGTACAACAAAATCATAGGGCCGGAACACAGGTGCTACTTTGTCGCCTGGAACAAGAAGCATTGTTTAATTATCTTAATTTATATGATTACTCTGTTCCTTACTATTTCTTACTTAATGAGTGCTAACTGGCAAATTAAATATTAATTTTTTCACATATTATCGGTTGGGATGTTAATGATCGTGAGGATGTGAGTAATCTCAATTTCCTGACTTCCTCTTCCATGTGCATCCTGGACTGGGTTCCAGCAGACATTTAGACTAATAACAGCGGGGTCAAAGTGCATAGCGATATAACTTGGCTTTCACTGGATTCCCGTTCAGTTAATTCGTGCCAGCACATACTCAAGATGCTTAAAAGGTATCTGTTTACCATATGTAGGGATTCCTCAGCTCTAAAGAGGATCACCTCATCAATTCCTGCGAACACTGCCATCGTCGCAAGGAAACGGTCTTCTAGCCAAGTAACTTCACTCATCCCTCCAAGTTCAATTCGCATCCGACAACCTTTTCGTTTCAAGAAGCTATTCATACTTGGAATTAATGTTATGTATTATAGGTTGCATAAAAAGTTTATGATAGTGGAAATGTTATCCTTATTGCTTGTTAGTTTGTCAGTAAGAAGTTTGCATTTTATAATAGGAGTGCATGATTAACATGATCGTGTTATCATTCTGTTTGGTTATACAGAATGAAACTTACAATCAAATCAATATGATGTTCGTTTATAAAATGAGGGGCTAGATAAGATGTAGGATAAACATCAAAGTACACGTACAAAGTGAAAATTCAGATTACCTTCAACCGGGTATTTAAGAACACTGAGAGCAATGGCGTAGCACAATCGAACTTTAAGGTTATCGTGAGTCGATTTCAGTTGACTTTCTAATGCACTCTGTTCAAGTTTGGAAAATAAGGGTTCAATTGAAGACATTTCCATATAGTTGATTTTCCATTGTCTACCCGCGTGATTCCAATCAACCTAAATTGAAAAATAATTTAAAAAACGCACAATATTCCAAAATCATTCTTGATAATGTCTTAGTGTAAAATTTGCCAGTTCTGGTCCAAAGTAAAATTGTCAAAAATAAACCATAACATTTATCAATGAAAGTGTCCACTTTACAAAGTCAGTGAAACTTTAATATAAAAGGACTAAATATTTCGACAAGCAATCATCTTTTCCGTTTTACAGCTACCTTGTCTTCAACGTCATGTTTGGTGACAAAGCCAAATACCTGGAATCGTCTCTACACTGTTTTCGTATGTTCAATCCTCCAACTATCGCTTCAACAACCTAACAATAGTACAATGCCAAAATTATACATGGTTCGTACGAAGTAATTCTAATCTAGGTGTTGAAGTTCTTTTTAAAAGACAATCTTATTCTTATATATTATACGGGTGTAGAATGATAAAACGGAAAAAGCACATTATCAACCGTTATTGAAAAACAATTCAACCTGTCAGCATTCCACACTATTATTCACATTTATTGATTATACTGTGACCCAAGTAAGCAAGAATCACATGTTCACGGTGCATTATTCCATCTTTTATTTTAAAAACCTAAATATTTTTAAAATGTGAATCTGAAGGGTCACCTTTTTAAATAACCACCAATCTTCTCATTGATTTGCTTTTTCGTATTAAAATGTAAATAGTCAACCAAGTATTTAAATGATTTTCAATTATAAATATCTCAAAATGCTGCTGTGAGAAAACATTTTACAATGAAAAAATTGTAATTCAAGATTAAGCACTGAATTGTTGAAATATTTATCAATTCGCTTGTCCTACAAAATACAAAGGTATCTAGAACGCTGGGCTCGAAACTGGATGTTTAAATCCCCACAACCTCGTCTAGAGTTTGGCCAAATATCCACTTAAAAAGTAACTTCAATGAATAATTATACATTTAAGTAAAATCTTTAAGACAATAAAAATACATGAATAATCAACAGAAAAGTAGAAACGGCATTGAGAATACAATTGTATAAATAGAAACAGTGTACATAGTAATATCTAAAATGAAATTAACTTGATCGAACAAACTGTTCCTCTACTAATACCAATCTAAAATTGTCAATATTTTGTCATCTTGACAACGATATATAGGATGTCGTTAGCACCCATTTACAACAACAACAACAACGCCCTAGCATTAATATGCAAATGCAACATTCAAAAAAACAATATATTCGAAATATTTTGTAAGTAAATGTAACCTTGATGAGTAGTATACGTTCTTTGCCGAAATTGTTTTTTTACACTGACAAACTGGCGAGTTTTTTATAGCAATAATAACAACACCATTATTAATAATTAACAAGGTAAAATGGACGAAAACAACACACTTTATGATTGTTAGGCCAGCAAGGAAAATACAGGCTTTCATTGGCACTATATTTGTCGAATGGCAAGCGTTTAGTGACAAAATGAAACATTGAAAATCGACCAGACATCAAACCCAGACCCAAATAACTATGCGAATACATCTGGAATGCAAAAATAATTTTGAATATACAAGTGTATCGAATAATTTAAATATTAAAATTTCATTTTGATTGGTGACGTGGTCATCCTTCATTGTTTTCCATATTTATACGACATAGCAAACGATCGACTTCGAGGGCTTGATAAGTGTGCCAAACGTAAAAGAATAACAAAGTTTATTAGCCGGCATCCTTGTGAGGTCGCCACTGTGCACAAAGATTGATTAGGCGGCCTGATATTTTGTCAGGGTTATCTCCCTTAGCCCAATGGCTAGATATGGCATATATATATATACCTTAAGATATCTTTTAAGTACCCTCCCACTGTATTGGAAGCCCAGTTATACCGCTATGCACTCGGACCTTGCTGTTATTAGTCTAGATGTCTGCTGGAACCCAGTCCAGGATGCAACACATGGAGGACGAACAGTTAGGAATATCACCATCATTAGAAATTGAGACATTATAAGCATTACTCAAATCCCCAGGATCATAAGCATCCCTATATTTAAAAAAACTAAATGAATAAATAATGGTAAATAAAACATTGCATAACGACACACAATTACGATCAGTCAAACTTTCCCGAAAATACTAACCAATGGATTGACTCTGATAGTCCATTACCTGTCAATCTTCACTCTAGCTTAACCGTAATTGGTCTGTTAGTTCGCTTATTGACTTAAGTTCAGTGTTCATTAATACAAAACTATTATACTTTAGAGCATGGAGCAATTACATTTGCCATTTTTGAAATTTAAAATCCTGCATATCAAAAATTGGGCTTTCATTCAAATTGGTCGTAGTTTGCTGAAATGACATTCTCTTGGTTCTGTAACAATATTTTGTTTTTCAAAGGTCTTGCCCCATACTCCCCCACAACTCTTTCCACAACCGACTATATTAAACTTTATATATTTATTGCAAATATATTTAATAGGTTAAAAAATCATGTTCATGTGCCGGGGTGGTCTAGCGGTACAACGCTCGAATTCGGACCTCGGTGGACATTGGGGTTCAAATCCCATCGCCGGCACTAAAATGCGGGCCCACGTTTGGCTTCGCCAAAATGTCCACTGCTGAAAGACATTTCTCGTAAAACATTCAAAGTAGCAAACATAAATAAATAAATAAGTAGTTGGTGCAGTCATCCAATGACCATCTTCAATACATGTAAACTAATTTATTTAAACTCCAACGCATTCTACTTGATAGAATTAAGACAAAATACGATAACGTTTAGTGCCTAAATTGTTGGACTAACTTGGAACAACTCCAATGGCACTTTGTCATTATCTTTTAATTGACTGTATAGCCAAAAGCCACCGTTGCTCTAACCAATAATGTTATCACGTAAAAGTACAGTGTTGAAAGCTCAAAAAGAATGTGTTGTCTTGATATAGCGTCGAAAGTGGAACATAGATTCACGCCAAGATTGTCACAAACGAACCCTAAACCACTTAGTCATTGTGGGGGGGGGGGGGGGGGGGGGGGGGGGGGGGGGGGGGGGGGGGGGGGGGGGGGGGGGGGGGGGGGGGGGGGGGCAACGACATGTTTTTCGTCGGGAAAACGCTGAATCTTTTCAAACTTTGATTTGTCGGTCGGAAGTTGGGGCAAAAAGGTTATCTGTGTCGAACCGCCGCCCAAATCTAAAATGCCGACGTTATCGGACAAATTGGACGATAGGCGACCCAACAAAAAGTTCAGTCCGATCCACAAATAAAATCCTTCGTAAAACCCGTCTAAAATGTTTACGGGATCGGAAACTTTGTAAAAACAGGTTTGACTAAACCTAGAACGAATCTGTTTTAAATTTAAAAAAAACAATTTATATACTACTACTACTACTACTACTACTACTACTACTACTAAATCATTTGGGAACATGTTCTAGTGTTTGTTTGCTACTGATTCATTAAGCTTGTCGAGCTAACTGACTGCATTCATGTTTAACACACCAGTCGTCAAAGCAAACGTATCATACTGTATTGGTGGCAGAGCCACCTGTTCATTAATTCCAAGTTTGATAAGCTTCCCGAATTCTTATACGAAAAGGTTGTTGGATGCTAATTGAACTTGGGAGAGGAATAAATGAATTTGCTTGGCTAGAAGACCGCTTCCTTGCAACGACGCCAGTGTTTACAGGAATTGACGAGGCGATCTTCTTTAGGGTTGACGCCGGTTGACGGATCCACGAACCTAACCGGCTACATATGGTAAACGGTTACCTTGAGATATCTTTTAAGTATCTTGGGTGTATGCTAGCACCCATTCACTGAATGGGAATCCAATAAAAGCCCAGTTATACCGCTGTGCACTCGGTCCCTGCTGTTATTAGTCTAGATGCCTGTTGGCACCTATCCAGGATGTACCAGATGGAAGAGGAACAGTCAGGAATATTACCATGATTGGAAATTGAGACTGCAAATGCATTCAAATGGCCTAGTAATCTAAAACACCGGGCCAATGCTCCACGACAATCGAGAAGTAGGCTAAAACATCATTCCAAGCACAATAATGTCAGCAGCTATATCAACCTTCAACAATGAAGCTTGCAAAACTTCAACAAAATTCTGACTACTGTAACACAATACTGCAAGGCATTGCAATTGGTCGACTAAAAAATTGCCAACAAGAATGAAATGTCAAATACAAAACCATACCATATTCAAAATATTGTCGGCTTTGTTCGATGACAACAAACGCAGACCTGCCGTTGCTCGTAAAATCAACGGCGTTCTGTTACACAAATTCGAAGGTACCGCTTTTGTAGCAATATCCAGCAATTTGGTCAAACTTTTGGGTGCATCTGCCGGATGATTTCCATAATCGGACAAGCCCGGTTTAGTTTGTTCAAAGACTTCGCTTTCCAACACATAAGGGTTTATCAAATCTGCATGTAATCCAAAAATATCAAGTCTATACTTTTAAACCAAAAAAGTGATCGAGCATTCAGATCACCGCAAAAAAAACCCAATGTTCAAAGACTTATCATTCCAATCATTCAAGGGTTTATCAAATCTGCATGTAATCCAAAAATATCATTATCTATACCATTTTAAACGAAATGTAGAACGTGATCGAGCATTCAGATGGCTTGACAAGCGTAGACAAACGTGGAAGAATAACAAAGTTTCTTGGCTGGTAAACGGCATCCTTGTGACGTCGCCACTGTTCGCAAAGATTGACGAGGCCGTCTGATTTTTGGTCAGGGTTATCTCCCTTAGCCCAAAGGGCTACATATGGTATACGTATACCTATAGATACCTTTAAGTATCCTGGGTGGTGTTTGCACCCACCCGCCGTAGCGGAAGCCCAGTTATACCGCTTGCACTCGACCCTGCTGTTATTAGTCTAGATGCCTAGGGTTACCTAGTCCAGGATGCACCACGTGGAGGACGAACAGTCAGGAATATCACCATCATTGGAAATTGAGACTTTATAAGCATTACTCAAATCCTCAGGATCATTAGCATCCCTATCATGACCAATCAGCATCATAGAACGACTTTTAGAGATGCAGTTCTCTACTTGGATGCGTTTAAAGTAGAAATATATAGATCCAACACTCATCTCCACTACAAACACTTTTGGGCTTCCAAAACTTCGGTTTTACAATCGATTAATTAATTTTAGAATTGTCAGATTCACTTGAATAATAAATCTACTTGTTTTTAAGTCGACCAGGACCACGTACCAAGTGGATTTATTATTCAAGTGAATCTGACAATTCTAAAATAAAAAATAATTCCTTAAAAACCCATTCATAAAATTAATTATCTAGACAGTAGGATTTATCAGTAAGATATTTTGGGATGCCAGTGATCTTGATAATTTGAGTAATGCTTATAAAGTTTCAATTTCCAATAATTGTGATATTCCTGACGAATCGTCCTCCACGTGGTACATCCTGGACTAGGTGCCCCTAGATATCTAGACTAATAACAGTAGGGTCCGGATGCACAGCTGTATAACAGGACTTCTACTACAGTAGGTGGGTGCGAGAATACACCCAGGATACTTAAAAGGTATATTAAGGTATACATATACCATATGTAGTCGTTGGGATAAGGGAGATAACCCTGACAAAAAATAAGGTGGCCTCGTCAGTCTTTGTGAACAATAGCAATATCACAAGGATGCCATCTACCAGCCAACAGACTTGATTATTCTTCTACGTTTGTTGTTACCATTATCAAGCCATCGAAGTCGATCGTTTGCTATGCCGTATAAATTGGAAAATAATGAAGATGTGAATGAAATCTTGATTAGAGTCCAATAAGATAACAGCAACTCTATCAAATTAATATATCTATTCCAATTACGAGTACTTCAGTAAATTATGTATCACAATTAAAATAGCATTAAGTCTAAATTAATCATTATAATGGGATGGCTTTTTAAATAAATTAAATAGAAAATAACAATAAATGACACAAAATTGACTTAAAAATATACAAACAATGAAAAAGCTATATTTTGAAATCACCAGATTATTATTAGATACAGTTTACAAAATGTCAGAATGACTAATAAATAAATCATTGATTAATATGGTTCATCTCATTTTTTTTCAATTATATGCGAATTGTTTCAAATTTACATTTATTAAACTACTGTAACATTGCAATTATCTCGTAATATCAATATAAACCAAAATGTAAAAAAGACCTCAATACGTAAACAAACTATCTTTTTAATAATAACTTCTTTTAACACATATTTTTAAGGTATGACAATATTTTTTCTAATTATTACATCATATTTTTACATTGTACTAACAATGTCTTCTAATTTTTTAACTTTTTAAAAACTATTAATTTTTAAACAAAAACTCCTTTTTTACTGAAAGGATGCTTCATTTTCTTATTGTATTAATTTACCGAGCATTATTATAATTATATCACATTAAAACAATAATAATATGGTTGATGACGCCGTCACCACTTCATTATTTCTACATTTCTATACAACACATCAAACAATTGACTCCAAAGGTTGGCAAGCATAACAAAGGCAAAAAAATAACAAAGTTTCTTGACTAATAATAAACGACATTTTTGTGACGGCACCACGGTTTGAAAAAATTGACAAGGCCACCTGATGCTTTTTCAAGGTTATGTTCCTGGTTGTATGCTTGCACTCAGTTATAACGCTGTGCATTCGGTCTCTGATCAAGATTATTTAAAACATTTATACAATAGAAAACATTAGTTACAAGATAATTAATTTGTTTACGCATTATTTTTTTCTAAAATGATAATCTGGATTAATCAAAACGCTAAAGTTGTGTGTTTAATAATTACAAATTTTAACAAATAAAATAATTATTTAGAAAATACATAAATGAGTAGTAGATTAGTTATTCTAAAACTTAAATAAATTGCATTTAATCATTTCGTTTATAAGTGGTAATTTTAAAATTTATTTCTTCACTGTTTGTATATTGTACAACAAATATTTCTAAATAAATATACAATTGAATACTTTATATAATTTATTCCTATTTATTCAACAGAACTATCAAGAAATAAAAATTAATTCAGACTAAGCACTCTTAATTTTTCTCACTATTTTGTTTAGGGATTCAATAGATGTATGCCTATGCATTCTTCTTCTTTTACAGCTCTTCCCTCTTTTATGAAGGGTCGCTGTTTCTGGCCAGTTGGTTCTGTATCGAACCAATTTGAAGAATTATGGCCATTCAATAGTTTCGGTGTGGGTTCTTAACTGCCTGTCACAAACCATCCCCTTTTATCCAGACTTGGGACTGACGAGATCGATCCATCTCTAATCCTCTCTAGACAGAGTTATATGTATGCATATATTTATATTTATATATATATATATTTATATATATATATATATATATATATATATGATTGTATATATATTTATATATATATATATATATATACTTGAATGATTATATATATATATATATATATATATATATATTACTTGAATGATTGTAAAGTAATTTAAAAATATGCACACGAGAGCCTGTACTTCCAGCATCAAACACAACGCCATATACAGAACTGGAAGCCGTGAGTAAAGATTGCAAAGACTTCGAATGGCTCGGCGTTTGTTTCCATCTATCTCCGAAAAGCACTCGACCGTCCGAAATGACGGTATTGGTAGCCGAATGGGTTTGCAACAAGGACGTACACCGGGCATACGTTAGAGCTTTTGAGCACAAATCCGAATTTTGATTTGACCATGTTTTTTCATTCGATATGTAATAAAAGAGCCAAATAAATGAAGTGGCTGACATGCCAAATAAAAAATAAATAATATTTTTCATCTAAAATAAAAATAAACAACAAATGAAATAAATTGTTATATTTTTAAAAGTGACCATTACATTTAAACATTTTGCAACACTTCAAATGCAAATTTTAAGAATACAAGTTTATCGCAATTTATTCATTTTGGTTGGTGACGTGATTACCTATTCATTATTTTCCATATTTATACGGCATATGATTTGATAAGCGTAACAAACGTAGAAGAACCACAAAGTTTTTTGGTTGGTAGACGGCATCCATGTGACGTCGCCACTGTTCGCAAAAATTAGCGAAGCCGCCTTACTTTTGTCAGTGCCCACTCGCCAAAGCGGTAGCCTAGTTATATCGCTGTGCATTCGGTCCCTGCTGTTATTAGTCCAGATGCCTTTCAGCACCTAGTCCAAGAAGCGCCACGTGGAGGATGAACAGTCAGGAATATCATCATCGTTGGGAATTAAGACCATAATCATTAATCAAATCCTCAGAATCATTAGCATCTCAATGAACCGTTTCTACAAAATGTATGTCCGCAACACAAACGATGCAATTTAATTACAACAAAATGCAATCAATCAATAGTTTCTTGAGTAGAATTTCCTAATTAAATATATTGAGACTAGAATATAACTATCTAAAACCGACTGCACTGAAATATGATTATTTGTAGATATTTTTTTAAAACAGAAAGTTATAATCAATTTGGAGACTTGAATACTTATCAATAAACGAATTCCATGTTTAAAATCTTAATTACTGTATAATAAAACGTACCCAATGTTAAGCAAAAGCAAAAAGGCAATATTTTCATTTATTTTTACTATTTTGAATGTTTTACGAGAAATATGCCTTTCAGCAGTGAAGCCGAATGTGAGCCTGCATTTCGTAGGCCGGTGGTGGGATTTAAACCCCCCGATGTCCACCACGGTCCAAGTCGAGAGCTGTACTGCTAGACTACCCAAGCAATATTTATGATCAATATTGCCACTACTATTACTGTCTAAATAAAAAATGTTTAAATGCTACTATAAAACACAGTACAGTCCCTGAATATTAATAACTTTAACTGGTTTGTATTAGAAAATAATTTGAAACCACGGGCACACGAGTAATCTTCAACTATAATCTATCCAACTGTCCTAATAATAAAGTTGGTTTAGTATCCAACTAAACGCATCCAACAAGTACACACACACACACACACAGTTTCATTATTTAATAAAAATGTAAAACAATAACTTTAATGTTTATTCAAATTATGTAAAATAAACAACGTAATTTAAAGTATGTATAGAAAAAAATTCCAACTAAAATTAGGGCAAACCAAATTGTGAAGTACGTGGTAAACCATCACTAACTGTCAGCAATATAACTATATAAAATAATTTACTATTAAAGTTATAAAAAGTAAAACTTACAAAACAATAGTAATCTGATTTGTACAAACAGGGTCGTTTAAAAAATGAATGTTGCAGAGACATAAATTGTGATTCTAACAATGGTTCAGTATCCAAATTTTCGCAATCAACTTGCATAATCTAAGCGGCAAAATCTGAAATCATAAAGTAAATAAATCAGTAGCACAATTATAATGACAGCAATCTATCAAGATTTTCGCCAATTATTTATGAAAATATTTTCGCATTAATGGATTGGTTTGAACAAAATAATAATGCTTCATAATTATCAAAATTCACTTTTCCAAATACCATTTTTTGCTAAAAACTACAAATTTGAGTATATAATGTTATAAATTATTGATATCACGTTTATAGCAAAATTCAACAGCTTGTCAATAAAACAATTTAGTGGAAATTTATACATTTACCATGATAATAATAATGGTAATGTTTGAAGAACACCTAAATCAAGTCTAATCCAACCTAATTCGTGTTAGTTCCCAACTCCCATTATAATCGTAACCACAAAACTCGGAATAATTGTAATTATTGAACTTTGAAAATCACCAAACCAGCCATAAACCAAAATGTTATGTTTTGAATTGACCCGAAACTAATAATAATGATTCGAAAAGTGAGCCTCATCAGAATTGTTCAACACGTTCCACATTAATACAAACATAACAATACATGAATCCAAACAGGTGAGGTGAACCACAAATCATGGACTGGGACACGCAATAAACAATATAAAAACGCTTACACCTGTCATACAGATAGCAACAAAATAGAAAAACTTGTTGATAGTTAAAATCAATATATTTTGTTCTAAGTAAGAAACACGATATTGATTTACGTGTTTCCATTACTATTTACTTTCAAGCCTTTTCCCTAATCAATTGACATCTGATACGAAACCAATAGTATAACATTGGCCTGGAGATTTGAGTAATGTTACCATCTAGTTCCAATTTCCAATGGTAGTGACAATCATGTTTTCGTAACTCCCTGTAAACCATCCTGGACTTAGATTAGCATGTATCAGGGACTGAGTAACCATGTCAACAATCATATTTAAATATTTTATGGTTATTAAACATTCATTGAATCCTTCATTTATTTTTGTAACAAATAATCCTATACTGAACAAAACACTAGGATGCTAATGATCCTGAGGATAAGGGATGCTAATGATCCTGAGGATTTGAGTAATGCTTATAAAGTCTCAATTTCCAATGATGGTGATATTCCTG